>JAVLUZ010000808.1:0-190487 GCA_036768485.1 Mermis nigrescens
ATTCAACCTGCCAATAACCGGAAGCTAAATCAAGAGTGGTGAAAAATTTAGCTTTACCGAGACAATCCAAAGTTTCGTCAATTCTCGGAATAGGGTACCCGTCCTTTTTCGTAATAGCATTCAAAGCACGAAAATCTACACACGGCCTAAGTGTACCGTCTTTTTTAGGCACCAAAACAATATTCGCACGATAAGGACTCTGAGAAGGCAGAATCAGATTTTGTGATTTCATTTTTTCAACTTCCCCATCCACTACATTTTTCAGGGCTTCTGGAAATCTACGGAGAGGTTGATTCACAGCATCATTTTTACCAGTGTCGATTTTATGCTTAACTTTATTCGTTCTACCGAGTTTACCAGAAATTTCGAAAAATACGTCTCCATTTTTCCGAAGTAATTCGATAAGTTCGTATTTTTCGCTTTCTGCTAAAACCGAGTCTGTCAACTTAAGCGCAACTCCAGCTAATACCGTATCTGCTTGTGTTCCTTTATTTTCCTCACATTCCTTACTTTCAGTAACCTGCTGTGGTTCTATGAATGGTTCTATATACCCTACGACCTGATTTTTAAATAGCTTAACAGGTTCATCTAACACGTTTACGATATGCAGATTTATCCGTCCATTAACAATTTGAGTTACGCTTTCAGTTAATAAAGATCCGATTTTAGGTTCTTTTTCCGAAACACTAGGGGTGAAAATTACGTCGTCCCCTTCCGCATCTAAATGAGAAAATCCATCTAAATACATTACGTGCCTAGGTGGAATCACTACCGTTTTATCGACACTTATTTTAGCATTATAAGAGACAGATTTTATGTTTTCATCCATAAAAAAGACATGAGTGCCTTTTACCGATACTAGCCTATGATGAATACGAGCAAAGATATCATAATAATCCATTATTTCTTGGCCTAATAGAAAATCAAATTCCATTAAATCAGTTACCAAGAAACTGCCAAAAATCGTCTGGGGATTTCCGTCCGGTAACCTTAAAGACAGTTCTACCTCAGAATCGAATTTAATTGGACGACCATCAATCGATCGAATAGATTTTATGTCTGATGGTTTTTCTATTACTTTCTCACCATTACTTGAAAGCTCATCAATTACTCTTCTATGTACTAAAGAGCAAGAACTACCAGAATCGACAAAAACGGTTACATTAAAAGGATGCGCAGAACCTACTATCAAGCTAATCAACGGCTTTAAATGACTAAAACGCTTACGACTAATTGTAAGGCAAGTAGGGAGCTCAGAATTAGTAAAAACAGGAGACGCTGAATTAACGACTGCATTCTGATTCACAGGAGGCATAGGAGGAACCATGAATGATTGCCCAGCAGACTGGCTCGAAGTAGCTTGCAAATGCATAGCTGAACGAGAACATTCTGCAGCCTCGTGCCCCACAGTTGAACACAAAACGCAAAACTTATAACCGTACGTAGCTGATTTACGTTGAAACGGTAAGCCAGAACCAGCTAAAAATTTTCGACAATTTCTTTTTATGTGCCCTACTTCTTGACAAAAATAACACTTAATAGGTTGTGATTGACTTTGAGAATTATTTCCAGAAAAAGATCTTACAGGAAATCTACTCAACGACCTATTTGTTTGTTCCGAACTTCGTTCAGGATTTTCTAGCATCGCTATCCTAGGTGCAAACGATTTTTTTCGCATTATACTCTCACGTAAAGAGGATTCACTTTCAGCAAAATTCATTGCCTCATCTAATGTATGCAGATGTTGACGTGCAACTTCCAAACGAATTTCATCACTATTCAACAAGTCAATGTAGATTTCGACTAAAAATTTTTCATTAAAACCTGCCGGTTCGGATGCGTAAGCTTTTCTAACGCGTTCTCGAAAAGACATGTTAAAATCTCTGACTGATTCGTTAAACTTTTGATTAAGCCGTTTTAGATCAGTTTGCAATCTTTCAAAATGCTGCTTAGGAACAAGATGGCTAACAAGAGTCTGCTTTAAGGTGTTCCACGAAAAACGCTTAGCCTTAGGTATCTTATCGTAAGCTGAAGCGGCACGCTTTTCAACAAGATTTGCGATAATAAAACATTTGTACCTATCTGTCCACCGGGAAGTTTCGCCCGTTCTCTCAATTTTTGCTAACCAGTCAAGAAAAATTTCTTCATTATTCCCGTCACAAGGACCAAAATGTCGAGGAACTTTAAACGAATTCACTTCGTCCAAACCCTCATCTTCCGACCCAGATGTTTCACTAAGTTTTCTAACTGAACATTTCCTTCCCTTCCCTTTTTTTGAAGTCTGAGAACCATTATCAGATTTTCCGATTTTCCGCTCAAATTCCTTCGTTTCTCGGATAGATTCAAAATTAGCTACATTATTATGGGCTCCGTCCATAAACAATTCTCGTGACGTACCTAGCGCATCAACTTTAGCTCTTACTCTATGCACTTCATTTATAATTCCATTTATTATTTCCTTATTATACTCAGAATTTTTCGCAACGCTATTTTCCGTAATGTTCGTAAATTTCTTGAAATCGTGCCTCAAATCTGCTACCTGTGATTCACTGTGCCTTATTTCTTGTTCTAAGCGTAAAACGTCCGTATGTGTTTTCACTTCGAGTGTTACTACAGAAGCTTCTACATCAGCAAATTTTTTCGTAAAATTCGATTCGAGATTAACAATACTAGAAGTTAAAACATCGAATTTCTGATCAACTTTGTCGTCTAATTTTTCGAATTTATTATCAATTCCAGTAACTTGTTCATCTAACTTTTCGAATTTATTATCGATTCCAGAAACTTTATCATTTAATTTTCCGAAATGATCACCAAATTTTCCGAAGTTATCGCTTATCAAGTTTCTTAAGTCAGCAAAACCATCAAACTCGTTTTTACGATTTTCATCCTCACCCAAGTTTTTATCATTCTCCGGTAACTCAAGTACGTTATTTAAGGCTAAATCACTAGATTCACTATCTGACCTATTATCCTTATGGCTAGAAACTAATTCTTCGGGCACTTCAATCCCATATTTGTTTACCCTACTAGAATTAATCGTTTTTACGCCTGCCGTTTTCAATTCGCCCTTAACATAATCTTTCAAACAATTTTCCAGCTCATTCCTCTTACCCTCAGTGCCTAAAGCTAAATGTTGAAGAATGGCTCTAAGATTTTCTACTGGGTACGAACGACGACAGCACAATTCACTAACTGTAACAAGCACCATTTTACTTACTCAATAAAATAATGTAGCGTCCGCCGTATATATGTCGCTAAATCAACGTCGCGTCTCGTCGTATGTCGCTAATTCAACACCATCCGGTTTCGCGGACCATGTTGCGAATAGCTGCTGGTTCGTACGAGCGTTTATTGTCCGACTCCCTAACACTAACGAAAATGAACGTCAAACCATTAAATGTTAACCAAAAATTTACATGAAAGACACGGCGTCATTTTACACGCATTAGTAAATAAACGGTAAAACGGTTATTCAAATCTGACTATTAAACACGAACGTGAATATTATAGCACAAAGGTTATATCAGCTTGAGTGTATTAAAAGAAACAATTCCCATTACACAAATAATGATAATAATAATAATAATAATAATAATAATAATAATAATAATAATAATAATAATAATAATAATAATAATAATAATAATAATAATGATAATAATAATAATAATAATAATAATATTAATAATAATATTAATAATACTAATAATAATAATAATAATAATAATAATAATAATAATAATAATAATAATAATAATAATAATAATAATAATAGTAATAATAATAATAATAATAAAAATAATGATAATAATAATAATAATATAATAATAATAATAATAATAATAATAATAATAATAATAATAATAATAATAATAATAATAATAATAATAATAATAATAATAATAATAATAATAATAATAATAATCATAATTATTAAATATACCTAATAAAGAAAATTAGGGTACCCTTAATTTTTTATGATAGTGATTTATTTTTCAATACGGCTATTGCTATTGATAATATTATTATTTGTAATATTATGATTATAATTTTTATCTTTACAGCAGTTTTTAAATAACCTTGAATTAATTGGAGAGCGATAAAGGTATATTGACAGTATAAACAGGGAAGTCGCCTACTAAGACATAAAACAGATAGAAATTCAAATTAAATAACAAAAAACTAATAACAACTAAAAAGTAAATTTTTTTCAAAAATGGTAATTTAGATAAAAATGTAAGTTAGGATGAAGGAGAAGCTGTGGACGTGTAGAATTCACAATCACATTAAAATGATAAATTTCTATTCTGATTTAATCTAGTAAATTAACCAAAAAATGCATATTTAAGGCTTGCTAATATCTGTCATGTTCATCGGGATTGTAGGCAGTATGATCAGCAATATCAATTCGACAGAATCTAAATTTAAAGATCAGTTGGATGAAATCAAAGGATACATGGACTTGAGAAACGTGAACATTAAATTGAGAAAGTAAGTCCAACAAGTATTGTTATCCAAAACGAATTAAATATGCAGCATATAAAATGATCTTACTGAGGGAGCTAGACCAAAGATGCAATGCATGGCTCATCTTGGAGGTCAGCCGCTCTGGAGGGGGGTCAAAAATTGTGTTTTTTGTGCCAAAATGAGCTCAAAAACTGTATAACGCAAAAACAGCGTTAAAATTACGTTATTACTAACTTTCTAGTCAATTTTTAGCATTTTTGAAGAAAATTTGCAATTTTCACGTATTTTCACCTTTATTCTGCTTCATTTCCCACAGAAAATTCACTATCTTTCTATTCTGAGGATCAAAACCCCCAACCTCCCGCGTGCATGTCTGACTGTGAATGACGTGAGGTTCTTAAGGGATCTAGGCCGAACACGCACGTAGAAGGGGGAAGGTCTAGACTAGACCAAGGAAGGAAACTGAAAATCTTTTTAGAAAATGAGGCAAAATTAAAGTAAAAACGGACAACAAAAGTATTTGAAGTCGACCATTATCAATAAAAATTGCCATTTTTACGCATTTTACCGTTCATGCCAATTTTAAAGGCTTTTTGTTTTGGAAAAAGCTCTCCGGCTGACTCCTCTCAAGGTCAGCCTGACTCCCTAGACCAATCATACTGTGCGCTGTGCATCTTGGGTCTACTCGAACGAAAGAAAACGAGAAAATCTTCCGGGAAGAAGACAAATTATGATATTACACGTTACTCACATTTTAGCATTTAGTATAAAATTTCAGGCCACTTCAGCTTGATAAGACTTTCAGGCCGGACTATCCTTCTTAGACCAATTATTTTTTGCACCTATGGTCGATACGATTGTTTATAAAACGGCCTAAAATCCGATAATGATCAGAACCTTGCAATTAAAGGCCTGGAAAGCAAAAGTATCTATTAAGGAAACAAACAAAACACAACGCAATTAAACGACATAATGTTCAGAACTGTTTTCTTCGTTATTTTGTCTGTATTTGCGACTTTTTTATTGCTTCCGGTATTTATTTTTCTCTTCAATCATGAATTATGGCTAAATGATTGCAAGTTATCAAATTTAGACAAATCATCGAATGGTTTAATCTACGTGTGGTCGCAAAATCAAACGGTGGACGACGAAGAAATTTTAAGCTTTCTTCCGGTTGAAATAAGAAAGGAGATATTAATTCAGGTCCATATCGAAGCGTTGAAGTGCGCTTACATTTTGGAGGACTGCGACCCTGAGTTTTTGTGCGATTTGGTATTGAAACTGAAACTGCATGTAAGCCCGTAATTCAAATCTTGTATTTTTGAGGAGGACATAAAGACACGATTTGATCGATATTTTGGCCATAAATTCTGGCGTGTTATTTTGTGATATATTATTATTATTATATTTTATTTTATATGTAATATTCTTATTTTTATTTTATCGCGCATTAAGAACGGAGTTCTTTATAAGTTTTTTCCTGTTTTTCTCGACGAAATCGTCAAATATAGAACAGGCTATACTGATCATGCAAATTCAATAACAAAAAATGTAACGTTTAAAATCTTTATCATAAATTTATGGCGATTAGTGGAGATTTTAATTAAGCTTTCCATACGTACCGCATTATTTGATTGAAATAAAAATGTTCAACTATGTTAATTATTCTCGCAAAAGATATGCTTTGCCCTTGATTGGCATTTGATAAAAATTTTGAAATTCTTCGTGATCCAAGCTAATTAATACTAAATTTGTTTATTTGATTTATATCGTAAATGAAGCAGTATATATGTTAGCACGGAAAAAGGCTAACATCTGGTAAAAAAAGAAGTCATGCCAGTTTAGGTGGGCGGCACCAAAATTCTGGGGTTGCAATATTTTCAAAAGTAAGAAATAGCCTTAAAATGGTGGTATGGCGAAAAAACACTTTTTTTCAACGTTTCTATTGGCATCGAAAAATTGCGGAAAAAAACATAAAAAATTCAAAAATTAAATTCTGAGAGGGGTTATTTTGGTTTCTCCAGGAGGTGCATATGCCCCTAAACCCCCCACGCCCAGGTGTGCATGTCAGTATAACATTATCAGTTTTTGTAAGGTAAGCATGTGTATACTAGCAAAGAAAAATGCTCCGATGGAACAAAAAAGATGAATATACTTGGAATTGTGGATTATTATGGATGTAAAAGGAGGGGACTAGGAAAAATCTACCTAAAGTCGGAAAATCTGCTAAAAATCACACTTTCTCTAAGCAACGCAAAAAATCGATGTATATTCTGCGGCCAACAGATTAAAATAAATATTCAACCATAACAATGATTGAAACAGCAGCACGTTAGCTATGCAGTAGCTATGGGAAATGATATTAAGTAAACTAACAGTCTTCCAAGCCAATTGAATGAAATAGCAAACATCGAAGACAATTGAAGACATGGTTGGTTTAAAACAGTAGGAAACGCGTAAGTTGACTTGAAACAGACTAAATGTAGATACACTAGCACGCCCGAAACGATTGTGTGCACTAATCAATCGGCTCCTGCTTTGCTTGCTATAATGCTCATAACAAAATAAAACAAGTTTAAATACAATACCTCTTAGTTTTCTATCAATCAGGTGCCAGCACTTTGAAAAAGTAACCTTGATAGATTTCGTTTATACACTCTATATCTGAAACTTCGAACATTATTTAAAAAAGACACTTTTTTAGAGGCCGCAGAATATACATCGATTTTTTGCGTTGCTTAGAGAAAGTGTGATTTTAGCAGATTTTCCGACTTTAGGTAGATTTTCCTAGTCCCCTCCTTTTACATCCATAATAATCCACAATTCCAAGTATATTCATCTTTTTTGTTCCATCGGAGCATTTTTTCTTTGCTAGTTACTGCTACTTTTTAATTAGCGTGATTTCAGTACATCAGTCAGTAAACACAATCAGTAATATGCCACAATAATGACAACAGTCGAGGAACGCGGAAAACAATATTGTTCTTAACATCAGCATTATCCTTTACTAAACAAGACAACCTTATTGACACCATCCATTTTCAAATTAAAACTCCCGTTAAGTTATTTCTTCTTAATGTGCAGTTCACTTATAATCAAGCACAAATATTTAACCAACGAATTCACATTGCAAATCCTCACTCAATCAATACACAAGCACAATGTGTTTGTGACTTTTGAAATTGAAAACACCCAATTTTCAATTTTCAAGGTGAAAATTGGATCAATTTTCAAAATTGAAAATTGGGTAATTTTTTCAAATTGAAAATAGGGTGTTTGAATTTGCGATAAAGAAAATAATCAAAAGATAGTCACTTGGTTTATTTAAGCCGAGTAATAAAATAACGACCGTCCACCAATTCCAAACTAAACGCGACTAATCTGATCACTATGAAAAAGTTTTGAAAAATGAGCTTGCTAAGCTTGAGAGTTGTAAGCCAAGAGAAACTTAAAGTTAAAACCTACTATTAAATTATTAAGTGACTTATAAAAGATTTTAAACTTTAAGAAAATTGAAAAGGCGGGATGTTGGTAAATTAGAAGGCAAAGTTTTTCGGCAAAAATTCAAAAACTTCACGCAAATATCAAATGTGAGGAACACTAACGCTTCGATTTGGTAGTAAAATAAGTTTGTAGTATAGACTACATATTAACAACAAATGAATAGTGCAAAACTTTACACAACTACTAGGTGTAGAGAATACTAACAGTTTACGGCTTATTAATGTACATGATTACAATAAAGCTGCATATCTTTGTCGACTTCTGTGCACAGTAGTGTGATTGCTGGTTCATTTTAAACCACATTTGCGAGGCAATTTACATCAATTAAACGATAGCTCTCCATGTTGCAAGATTTTGTGAAACATATTATAAACACGGCTAAAGAAGGATTTAACTTTAATGCAACCCATTTAAGACAAAATTACATCTCTTCAATGATCTAAGGACACTTGAACATAATTTTTAAATCACTTTAGATTACTTTTGAGGGTAAACAAACTCACTTAATTTGATGTCTCACATATGAGATCCTTGAAAATTTCTTGACTTCAGTTACAAAGTCTCTGCAAGTCTATCGAATTAAGGTTAACACGTAATGTAAACTTTACACAAACACATAGCGTAAAGAGATATTTTAGTCGGATTCGTAGTTCTGATATTGCTCCCATATTACTTTCTTGGCATTTATTTAAAAATGAGTCCATAATATTTTAAAGACAATAAACGTTAGGTTTAAACCACTTTGCAATACTGCTGAGTGTAAGCAAGCGCGCCCAACTGACGTATATATTTCATTCCCTGTAAATTTTTATATCTCAGGAAAAAATTTCGGATTTTGCAATGCTCTAGAACAAAGGCTAACATGCAGTGTAAAAAATTACTCGAGGATATTATGATCAACATTCATGAAAAAATTATGTCTCTACAATGGTCTGAGGACATATAAACAATGAGTGTAAACTGCTTTACATCACTGTTGGATGTAAACAAACGCACCTACGTGACGTCTCACATATGATCCTTTGAAAACTTCTAGACTCCAGGGAAAAAGTAGGTTTCTGGAATGCTCAAAAACGAAGATAAATACATATGTAGTGTAAACTTCATGTAAACACCTAGTGTAAACAAGATTTTAGTCAGATTCGTAATTTTGATATTGTTCCGATATTACGATTAATATTTATGAAAAAATTAAGTCTACATAATGTTCTATGGGCAAACTAACAATTGGTGTAAATTACTTTACAACACCGTAGAGTGTAAACATATGTGCCAGACTGGCATATCAAATTTGGTTCCTGGTCCATTTCTAGACTTGATAAACGTGTCCCTGACTCGTATCCGGAGAAGCAGGCAGAAAAAACAAGACAGAAACGCATTTTAGACTCCAAAATTTTTGACTTTACACTCGCTAAATATTAATGTATAGACAATTTGCTTTGACATGCACCCGATACCAAAGCACTTTATTTTTGGTCTATTGGACTTATCCCGACTTCTGGACGGAGAAAGTGGTGAACAAAGAACGCAGCAAAAACGTATTTTTTCCATCATTCCGAACACTGTAAACACTTTAAAAATTCCGTACCGGACTCCCCATTGAGTTTAAAGAAATTCGGTTTGGTACAATTTGTAGCTTTTACAATCGTAGTACAGTCCGATGTGTTGCCAAAACTCTGTTGCAAAGAATTATTTGGCATGATTTATCAATCAAACTTCGGAAAAAACGTGTTTTTAGCCCATTTTTTACCTCTGATTTCGGGAACTTTACACCCCCGCCGATAACTCAATATTGCGTTTTTAAATGCGGTTTGCTGCGATGTTTAGCCCCTGTAAAAGGCACTTTATTAATGCTGTCTTCGATTTGCACTGACTCATAAGTGGAAAAATTTGGCAGAAGAAATCTTAGTTAAAATCCGTTTTTTTCACCATCCACTAGAGTGTAAACTTTAAACCCCAGGATCTAACTCACCGCAGAGCATAGAAGACTATGCTTATATGCAGAATGTAGCCCTTGATCCGCTCTACATTTCTGTCAGAAAACATTTTGAAAACCTCGTAACAGGAGCTAGTATCGGATATAGGAAGGTTGAAAACTCGACCAAAAAGTGCTTTTTCACCCCAGATTTTCGCACTCTTTACACTGCCGATTCAATAAATAATGCGAATTTCAAAAAACAAAAAAAAGTGTCATCTGTAGAATTCATCCCTCTATTATCCTATTCTGTTCAATCCTTCGAAAGTCATCAATACTCAGTTGTCCACATGCCGCAGTAAAAAGGTCCCAAAATTTGTCCTATGTTATAACGTTACACAAAAAACTTTACACCTTCTTTACACAGTCAATTTTTGAGTTTCAAGAAAAACAAAAAAACACGGGCAGCGAATTTTTTTATTATCTTTCTTTTTAAAAAAAACCGCACCTTCCAGAAGTGTCCCGTTATATCTGTAGGGAGGGTGCCCGGAGTGTTGGGGGTACCGAAGTATATTATAGGTACGCGCTAACGCGCTACCTATGATTTACGCATTATCTCTTTAACCTTTTAATGGCAACGCTAGATTTCTAATGCAGAAAAAATTAAGCAAAAAAACAGTTCACTAAGAAACTCAAGATTCACCGAAACGAAGAAATTATTCGAAAATTAAATATGTTTAAATATATTTTGTATCCAAATCGTGACTTGAATAATGCCTAAGTTGCCACTTAAGTCGAGATTCCTATCTTTCAATTTCAGAGAGCTAGGCCCTTTCCTTCAATTTTCGTATCAAAGTGATAAGGCGAAAAGCTTATTTGGTAGCTTATTAGTGTGTTTTGAACGTTTGATTTGCATAGAGTAATCGAAACTCGTTCCCGGCCTGATCAATCTGATGTTCAAAATTTTGCGAATTCAATCCAAAAAACATAATATTTTTAGCCAAAACTATCACGAAAATAGGAAAAGTGGCCCATAATTTCAGATCTCCAGCCCAGGCGATTACATTTTTCCAAAAAGGCGATATCGGAGACGAAATGTATATTGTGAAAAGCGGAAAGTTGAACGTTTTCGGCCCTGATCGGAAGACGATCATTGAAACGCTTGAAGAAGACAGCGTTTTGGGTGAGTTGAACGTCTTGGAGATCAAAGGCAACAAGATGGGCAATAGATGGACGGCTAGCGTTAGAAGTGTAGGATTTTCGGATTTGTACGTCCTGACGAAGGAGGACCTATGGGAGGTTCTACGGTGAGGGCCAATAAATTGAGCATTGAATTAGACAGCGGTAACACACATGGGCGTGGGGATATGGGGAAAGGGGGATCTGGCTGGATTCTCCCATAATCCGGCGGACCCTTCCTCGGAATCTATAGGGCTGTTTTTTGGCAATTCGCCCCATCGGACCCCCCATTATTCATTATTTAATTGCTGCCCATGTATGATGTATGAGTGGCAAGCATAGACGCACAACTTGGCCGATTTGGGGGCTCAACAGGTCTGGGGTCAATTATTATTCTTTCTGTGCTAAAATGACCTCAAAAACGGCTACGAATGCTGAAATAAGGTGGAAATGTGGATCCATAGTTTCCAGTGAATTTCGAACACTTTTGCAGAAAATTTTAATTTCCATTTATTTTTGACCTCAATTTCATCTTATTTTTCCAGATAATTTTTCATTTTCCATTCTGCAGTTTATGACCCTCCGCGAATCCCCACATGCTCATCTGGTGGAAAGAAAAAAATGAATGATCTTTCCTAATATTTTTTCGCGATTAGCAAGTATAGAATTTGGTTGCTACCCGTGCACATATGATCTATAACATTATGCGCACAGTTTGACCGGTCTAAAGGGCATGCCGGTATAAGGAGGGTGTTTTTGACCGATTTCTGGAATTGTAAACATTTTTTGTCACATTTTTTCAGAAAATATCCTCTCTTGTCCTCATGGGATATATAATCCCACACCTTCATTTGCATGCATGGGCCAGGTTTCAATATTTTTTGGCTTAAGCCAGGCTTAAATCTGGCTTCAATGTTTAAAGACACCTGCTTAAGCCAGGCCTAAGCTAGGCGTAATGTAACTTTAAACATTGAAGTCAGATTTAAGCACACGTGGGCGTGGGAGGATTCAGGGGTATGCACCCCTAGAAGGCCGTATACCCCGGAAATCAAAATAACCCCATCCAGAATTCAATTTTTGAACATTTTTTCGTTTTTTTCGCATTTTTTATGCCAATGGTTGGATAGTGCTCGATGAGAAACGTTGAAAAATGGTGTTTTTTCTGCCATACCACCATTTTTAAGACCATTTTTTGACCTTTGAAAAGCATTGCACCCCCCTCCCCAGAATTTTGGTGCTGCTCACCTCATGTGTTTAAGCCTGGCTTAAGCCTAAAGATATTGAAACCGGACTCTGGTCTTTTATAGATGTTTCCCTCGGAACATTGATGAAAATCTAAAATGTCTAGAAAATAAAATAGAATTAAAAGTTGCAATAGGAAAATTAGTAAGTTTTTGAATTGCTAGAAATTATAAAATTGAATATAGTTGCTGGAAAAAATCTATTAAAAGTAAAAGTAGAAGAGGAATGAGGTAAAATCCAGTTTGTCTCAACATTGTATAAAACTTACTGTATCATGTCATATTTTAATGATTTTACTAATAAGATCATCTTTTTCTCACGAATGAACCCATTAGATATTAGCAGATCTAATTTTATGATGTGCGATAGTGAAATTTTATATCCTGTTGGAACTTGCGATGTTCAAAAACTAAAATGTTTAAAGTCCGTCACACAAATCTGCATGACGCGTATATCGAGGGAACTGCCCAATATAGGTGGGCAGCACGAAATTTTCTAGTGGGCGGTGGTGCAAGATTTTTCAAAGGTCAAAAAGTTGTCTTAAAAATAGAATAATGACGAAAAACACCACTTTTCAACGTTTCTCATCGATCACTGTCCATTGGCATCAAAAAAATTGCGAAAAGAACAAAACATTTTCAAAAATTGAATTCTGGGGAGGTATTTTGGTTTCTGGGGAGGGAGGTATTCGGCCTACTGAGGGGTTGCATACCTCAAACCCCACCTCCCACGCCCACGTGTACTGCCCGGTCTCATTTTGTCTACTCATCATTTATTTAATTCACTTTCTTTATATCTCTTCCGTAGCTATTATCTTATTATTTTACTTTATTCTCGAAACCAAGTTCGATCGAGTGAATTCAAAATTTTTTTACTTTCACAAATATTTTAAGAAGTTTTTTGAGTTGTATTAGCATCGTATTTAATTTTGAATTTATTCTTTCTCTTCATTATCGACTTTATTTCTCCATCTATTAATAACATGGTTCGATTTTGCTTTCATTGTTTGCTATACGTGCATTAAACGACTATATGAAATTGATATCTTCCAATTTGCACTTAGTTTTTGTCACATTTTTGCTTTTTATTAAGTGATTATCCGGCCGCAAGAAATGCGATTCTAGAAAAAGGAAAACAAATGCTGAGAAAAGATGATTTATTGGACGAGAGCGTAGCGGACGATTTTCCCACAAAATATGAAAGTCTGGATCAGAAAATTTTCAACGCCGAACGAAACGCTGCGAGCCTGGAAAGAATGTTGAGCGAACTGTATAAAGTTTTCGACAAAGACTGTTCACAAGCCAAAAAACGGGTTACGTCGTTGGAAAGCACATTCAATCGAAACAAGATTCTGATAAGACGGGACATCATGCTCAATCGTCTTCGTTGATATTTTATGTCTTCGCTCCACAGGCAGATTCAAGGCGGGGGGTGAGAGATTGGCCCCCAACCCTTGGTAAAAAATAATTGGCGAGATAAACAAAGGATATATGATTTTCAATGATTTTTGGCCGTCAGTGATCATAATTTATTAAATTTTTCCGCTACTTTGCGCCGGATAATACCTATTTATAACATTGATTCACTTTTTTTGGCGGTCCTGAAGCCATATTTTCGCTCAGATAATAGGATCCAGCCGAAGCAGAAACAGCTTTTTCAGCATAGTTTTCTCCTATTTTTCATGGATAACTTTTCAAAATTTTCGACTTACTGCGTCAAATGCTGTATGCACAGGAGATTGAGGAGTAATTCAAGCTTCTGAAGGTTCTTTCGCTCCAATTTCAAAAATTGTTCGGCGCTTTGCGCCAGATTTTCGTTAAAATCAAAGAAATTTACTGATTTTTTCGAGCAAAATTGTCTAAAATTTTAAAATTTTCCGAAAAAATGTTACGTAAAAAGAGATTTTAAAAATAAAATCAGACAACGTAAACGCCGAAAAACGCAATTTCGCGACAAATTTACGAATCTATTTTGAGTGTTTGTGGAAAAGGGGGTAACGCACTCCTCCTAGGAAAATCTTAGATCCCGCCACTGCTCCAATCAGGATAAAAGTGGTCGATTTAGGAAGACGAGAGCAGTATGTGATGTGCAGCGACTTAATTCCGTAGAGTAAGGAGTCCAAAATTTTTCCAAGGTCGAAAAAATGCCAAATAATTAATTTTATGTGCAAAAACACATTTTGACGTTTCTCATCAAGCTTACCATAAAAAATCGCGAATAACAACAAAGTTAAGTCGAATCCTGGGATCTTTCGAAATAATAGGGTTATTTTGGACTAAGCTTACTTGTGGAGCAGATTCCTCCAGAACCAACTAGGATATTTGAAATGATAGATAATGTTCCTACTTATAAAATAGTGCTTCTTTCACTGGTTTTCGGTCGTATAATTGAAGGAGTATTTAGGTCAAACAAACTCTCACAATTCTGGGGTTTTTGAGACTTTTCGTGCAAAAAATTCAGCTTTCGAGGTCGAGACGAAAACAATAAAAGAGTACATTTAGTTTCCTCCACTTTTTGAAGCTAAAATTTCTTAAATTTCCAGCAGTACTCTTGTAGGAACTTCGATACATTTCTAGTTGCACTGTAAACACGGTAGATCATTTCACTTTCAATGTTTCGTGAATATGATGAACTTATAATATGTTCGATTCTGAATGCAGACATGCATATCGATGTTGCTCGGTGTCATATCCAAGTGTGAAAAATTTTGAGATAAAATGGCAGATCTAGGCCATCAACTATCGATTTCCGAAAATCTGCATTAAATCGTCGCCAATAAAGTAGTTTTTGTGATGTTTTAAGTTATAAGCGAATTTTCGATTTCAGTGTGCTAAAATTTTAGGCATATAGATGTCACCACACATGGGCGTGGGGGTTTGTACCCCCCCCCCAGAAGTTGAAACCCCCTGCCCAGAATTCTATTTTTAGAAACATTTTTGACAATTTTACCCATCCTGACCCAGACCTTCTCCAAACTTTCTTGCTGTCCACGTATGGATGTCACCATACATGGGCAGCAAGAAAATTTTGGGGAAATCGCCAAAAATGTTACCAAAAATAGAATTCCGGATGGGGTCTACAGTAATCTGCGGGGGGGGGTTCAACTTCTGAAGGAGGTGTATACCCCTTCCAGACTTCCCTAGTCCGTATGTGGATGTCACCCTGACTGCCTCTCTCCAGTCTCCAGACCATCCCGATCATGCATGTAAATAAACTTGTGAGAATATTGGACTGTTTTGGGGCCGTCTCCTTTGTGAAATTTTCGGACTCGTCGCTGCGGTGCAAATAATAAATAAAATACGGTCCAGGTACTTAGAAATCGAAGTCGAGCTTTTTGCGCTAAACCTCTGATGCTTAGAGAGGGTTTCCTCTCGATATAATGTCCAAAATAATTAGTTGGCAAACTATTTCTGAAATTTTTTAATTTAAATGATCATGTTCACTCCCTAACATTCTCAAGCCAGGTGCCAATCGTGCTTTTGACTTCTGAATAACTGAGAGATCTTTCTCATAGTGCCACAATTTTTGGCTTAGCTTGTTACGTTTTGAATCCTTTGCACGACATAGGAAGGAAGAATGCAACGTCTTCCTTTGAAACCAAATTTTCTTCACCTATGTAATTCCATACAATCAATGAATGCCAGAGCTATCATTAAGTGCTTTTATTTGATATTTTGTTTTTTCATGTTATAGATTGAAGTCGCTTTAGCCTAACTGTTCTACCGCAATAAACAGCCATGTGGAAAATCACAACCTTTTTACAATGCTGTAATTCAAGGATAGGGCAACGTTCTCTATAACACGTTTTTTGCATTCGATTGTGATTTTCATTTTGTCAGTTGTCGATTAATCCGTACAGATATATATACATTTTATAGAAGCTTTTAAGCACTTTTTGACATTTTCGAAATAAGCTGAGAGATTAACGTTCAAATTCTTCCGATTGCTTCACACGACGACTGACGACTTAAGCTACTTTGCGTAAAATTGTCGAAAATGGCAAAAAGTTTGGTTTATTTGTGATAAAAAAGTAGAAAGAATGGCGAATAAAGAAAGTACGAGTCAAATGTCGAACGAATAACTTGGAACACGCACTCGTAGAATTACAACGGTCGATTTCAATACACAAAATTAAGCATGAGTAATTTTCGGATTAAATGACGAAATTTTAACAAAGCGTCTTCGTTTTTATCTCCATTCCGCTTATACAAAGCTTAATACATCAAATTATGTTCTATTTCACGCGCAAACCCATAACATCATATTATTTGTATCGGCACTTGTACAATTATAACGAGACACCAAACAAATATACGGAACGTTCTTACAAAGATTAAATGGATGAATGCGCTCGATTATAACTTTTCAACAATTTTCCGAAATATTACCTCCCAAAAAATGATTTGCTGCATTTGCCAATGATAAGAGTTTTTTGCATATGTAGGCTGATAATCCGCCTAGTAATTAGACTCTCTGATTCAATAAATTGAACAAATCTTTGAAAGTTCTTTAGTTTTTACCTGTTTTGATGCCAATGCGTGTTAGTTTCAAAGAACGAATAGAATAATGTTTTAGTATCATAAATTAAATAAGTTTATAAAACCAAACGAGTCATTTTCGAATTTTTTCCAATTTCTACTCCTCGGTGAGAAAACTTCTAATGAACGGCCTTACAATTTTGCATATACAATAAGCAACTTAAATACTAACATGACTCAGAGTTTGTAAGCGACGATTTCAAACACTTTTGCAAAAACTATTGAATTTTGTCCATTTTTGGCATTCAGTTTGACTGAGTAATCGGAGATTTTCCTTTCTCCACTTCTTGAGCCAAATCTCGTGCATATCTGCTCGCTCCACGCTTTGGCTACTAATAGTCGGCTTCAAAATTCTTGAGATTTTTTACAGTAAGGTGATTCGAAAGTATTAACAATTAATCCAATCAATAAAAGACTTTTTTGGTACCAGTCTCTCGCATCAAATGATTCGCCAGTCGTCTGCTGTTGACCTTGATCGGCATGCACTTACACAACATTTTTGTACCAATTTAGGTTTAAAGTGATCATAGATGATAGGTATAGTTAAGGAAAAAAGTCGCGCGGCTGAAATTGAACCGCATGTCATTCAGGGAAAAGATGCGCTTCTTAACACCTAAAGCACGGCTAGACCCGTAACCATGGGGGTGCGGAGGATGCACCCTTGGTTCGGCAACGTAAAAAAGAACAAGGGTGCCGATTAATAAAAGGAGCTCTAAAATTTGAGCAAAATTTTTTTAAAAAATTTCGAAAAATTGAAATCTTTTTTTAAAAAATTAAAAAATTAATTGAAAAAATTAAAAATACAAAATTTTTAATTAATCAAAAAATTACTAGAATATTTGACTAGATAAAGAATATTTGAATTTAAATTAAATCAGCCTGGATCATACATGGGCACTGACCGAATTCTGGGGGTCCGCTGGGGCGAAATGCTAAATGTAGCACCAAAAATTCAAATCTGAGTCTATCGATTTGGGTGATCGCAGGATTCTGGAGGGGTCCAGTGGCCTGGACTACAGCGAGGAAGAGGCCGCATCGTTTAGAATATTAGTCGATTGCCCACAACAAGGCGTTTCCTTCGCTTGGTTGAATTGTTCATGCCTTCGAATCGCCTTACTGTAGAAGTCTCAAGAATTTGAAAACACTGTAATAATGTTTTCGAATTAAAAAATATGCTTTCTTTTTACATTACAATAGCTTTGAGCGTCGTATAAACGGCCAACAAGATCAGCAGCCGGATGCTGAAGCAACAGTTCAACGCGTCGGCGGTACTCGGCTGTTTTTGTAGCGAATGCGTTTTGTCCGCCATGGCCGCCGGACCCATCATGGGGCCATCTTCGGCCTTATTATCGCCCATATTCGCGTTTCCGCGCGTTTCCACGGTGGACGTCGGATCCGAGTTCGCCGCCCCGGCGACAAATTTGTCGCCTTCGTCCGGTTTGCTATCTGAGACTCCGGCGGCCGGATGCGAAGCCGGATCGAAAATCGGCTCGTTTCGATGCCATTGGTCGACGGTTTCGAAGCCGACCGGCTCGGTCTTAGTCGCCACGAGTCGCGGGTTGAGCGACCGGCCGGCCGTCGTAGTTTGCGGCGTCGGATGGGGCTCGAATCTCGGACCGAACGGATTCGGGTAAGCCGTTGAAGTCGATTCGGTCGACGGCTGCTCCGGATGCGTATCTTGATGCGTGGGAGTCGCTTGCTGATGGGTCGGAAATCCGGCGTCCGGCTCCGGTTCCGGTTCCGGCCTCCGGGACATCGTCGTCGTTGCGTAGCCGGACCACAGCTCGCAAGTCGGCGATACGACGGCGCCTTCATCCGTCGGATTGCAACGACAGGCGCCGCAAACGCATTCGCCGGCGTCGTTGCAAATCCTCTATAAGCGAAACAAGCTTCCGATGAGTCAGCCGCAGTAAACTTTTATTTCGTTTAATTTATTTTATTTATTATAAAATTTAATTTATTATATTTTCTATTTTAATTTCAATGTGCCAGCAGCTTGTGATAGGCTCAACGATGCAACGAGCTTATCTTTAATGCAATAGAGCTCATTGAGACAATAATTATATTCTTGGGATAACTGATGTGCATAAAAAGGTGAAAAAAGCAGGATTTCTAGAGAATTCAATTTCAAACGTCGATTACACTAGAAAATTGACGGACAAAAAAATATTTGCTAAGCGGCATAAACTACGCTGAATTTTCAGTACTTTTTTAAATAATAGTTTCGATGTTACAAAAAAAGCAAATAGTGTGATTTCATTTCGTGATTCCTCTGCGATTGCAAATGAATTCATTTGCCATTAGAAAATGTATGAATGTTGTCAGCTTTATCCAAATATCTGTCGACGTAAGTAAGAGATTTGACCTTCACAAGATACCCCAGAGTTCTTTTTTTCGATATTTTTTTCACTATTTTAATCACAATGTCTGACTTAATATAAGGGTATAGATGTGGGACACATTTGAGATGCTTAATTTTTTAATAATAACAATATACGGAAGTCGATGAGAAGAGCTTGTCATAAATTCTCTTTATAAAATAAATCAATCCAACTGAACAAATCAATTCGAAGAGACATCTCGGAAAGTAGAAGATAACTAAACGGAAAATACGATTTCTCAATAAGGCGTCTTAACATAATTAGAAAAAACGAGCAAGTTATAATTAGGTAAAGAACATTAGTTCTTGAAACAAAAAGTACCTTCAAATTATTTTTTACATCGCTTATTCCCATTCAAAAAAGATTGATGAGACAAATGGCCAAAAAGGACAAGTTTGCAGTGTTGATAGAATGTATAAAATAATTTTCGAACTCCCTGATTATGTGCACATAAATGTTGAGATTTTCGCGAATTCAATTTTATCCAATGTCCTATTTTGCAAATTATTTCCTAATTCAATTTAGGTGTTTCATTAAGAAAAAGATTGATTATTTGTTTGCAAATTCTCGACAAAATTATTTGAATTAACTTACGACCAACAAGATTAATAATGCGTTGTTTAGCATAATGGGTATGCATGGAGATAAAAAACCATATCAGATCGTACACAAATTTGTGATGCGCTCAGAAAACTTAATTTATTTTGATAATCACAAGGTAATTATGAAAGTCTAACCAATGAAAAACCTTATGTAAATTAATTATTTAGGTTTTTGTGAATATTGCAATAAAAATCATAAAAGTTAACAGCGGTAAAATTTTGGGGGGTCCGATGGGGGCGAAATCGCCAAAAATAGCACCAAAAATTCAAATATAGGATCTGTCGATTTGATTGTGTCCAGGGTGGCTGTCCGTCCAGAGTGGCCGCCCGTCCAGCTTGGCTGTCCTTCCAGCCTGGCCGTCAATCCAGGGTGGCCGACCCATGCTGTATGAAAGCAAAATTAGGGTGTGAATTTTCCAGGGTGAGCGCCCATCCAGTCTGACTGTCCATCCGGGCTGGCCGCCCATCCAGGATGACCGTCCGTAGTAGTAGAATATAGCGTAATTATAATGTCCACAATGGCCGTCAATGCTATATTTAGTTTCTATTTTAAATGATGCTACATGATATGGCAACAATATTTTTTGGCATTCTCTGCTGTACAAAATGCACCTAATTGATATACATCTCGCGCAATAAGACAGGTACCTCATTTGTGTCTGTCTTTTTTATTTTGTCATGCTCCTGTCAAACGAAATAAGTGCGCGGGATGTTCCAATCAGCAAAAGGCACATTCCCAGTTTTATTCAAGTATCCTAGTTTTGTTGTGAGGTGATTGCCTGAAATCATAAATGATTTTAGGAAGGCTAAGTTTGTTACAACTATTCACAATAATTTTTTCACTGTGTCAGAGTAATTTAGTAGCTAAAAAGTGTCACTCATCATAGGTAGCGCGTACCTATAATATACTTGGGTACCCCCAACATATGCCCCCTGTACACTGTAACGGGACAGATTTGGGAGGTGCGGTGTTTTTGAAAGATAAGATATTAAAAAAGCTGCCCATTTTTTCTGTTTTTCTTCACACCGAATGCCCACTTTGTAAATGAGCGCGTAAAATTTACACCAAAATTTCAAATCACTATGTATTGCCTGCGGAGGACCATATTTTAAAAATGTTGCCCATTACTTGCAGGTCACGAATAAACACTCACAATTTTTGTACGCTAATTGGTTCTAGCCCTAGAGTAAGTTAAATAACGGATTACAATTTTTCTCAAAACGCCGCCTCTAAATAATTCGGTTCAAACTATTGATGTAATCTAATGCATTTATAATGTAGAGCATGAATTCTTCTGAATTTGTCTCTTTTTTTGGAAATTCGTGCTGATTTTTAAGCCACAGTACGCTAAGTGTAAAGAAGTGGGGGTTGAAAAACACATTTTAGTCTTCTTTATGTCTGTCAACATCTCCTGTGAAGAATCCGCCGAAATTCTCAGTTGTAAAAGTGCTTTGTTTGAAGGGCTACACGTTGACTTTGATTGCATTCGTTAAAGTCAATTAGTTGTAGGGGTTTAAAATTTACACTCGGGAGTGACAAATAAACACATTTTTACCTTTTTTTACTTTGTCAGACTCTCCGGTTATTAATCGGGACGTACAAAGTATAATAAAAATCAAATAGGCCTAAAGGGTTACACATCGCACTTGAATGCATTTTTGTAAACTCAATGAAGAGTTACTTCTAATGGTCTTTAATCTCTGAGATAAAAAACACGTTTTTGCCTATTTTCAGTCTGTCAACTACCACAGTTATGAATTGAATGGTGCTAAATATTTTGAAAATAAGCTACATGTCAATGGTTATGCATTGCACTGGGTCGCTACACTCGATACTGCGTTATTTTGGTGGTGTAAAAATCTAAAATCGGGGTGAAAAAGATGTAGGTTTTTGTCTGTCAACTTCTCCCGATATGAGTTGGGACATGTTCTTAATTAAAAAATATACCAAGTATGGATTATCACACATGCACGTAGGCGCCTTAAATTACACTAAATATTAAGTTATTGTAGAGGTGTAAAGTTAACACTAAAACTCATTTTACTTCCAGAGCGTTGCAAAACCTTTGTTATTTTAAAAAGGTTGTCAGTTAGGTCAGGATTATGAATGTGACTCTTCGTTTTCTTTACGTCCATCAGCTACATATAGTTTACACTCTTTCATTATTGTAGAGGTGTAAAGTTTACACTAAAAATTCAATTTACTTCCAGAGCGTTACAAAACATAATTTTTTTTTCAAAATGTTCTCAGTGACATCAAGATTACAAATCTGACTGTTAGTTTTCTATGCACCCAGGAATTATGTTGATTTTACACGATTGATTTTTCTTAGAGGTGTAAAGTTTACACTAACAATTCATTTTACTCCGTAAGCATTGCAAAACATGAATTTTTTCAATATCTTCTGCGTAATGATAGGATCACGAATCTGATTGGTAATTTACTCTACACCCATTATTTGCGTAAAGTTTATTTATCGCATTATTTTAGAGGTGTAAAGTTAAGACTAAAAATTTATTTTGGTTGTAGCACATGGTAGAAAGTTAATTTTCCTAGGAAATGTTCTCCAAAGCATCTGTATTACAAATCTGACTCTGAAGTATCTGAACACTCAGTAGATGTATAAAGTTTACACTGCAAAGAAACATTAGCAGTTGAACATTGCGGAAGGTTATTTTTGAAAATATTTTCTGAAATGTCAGCTTAAAAAAAGGAAGCTAGGTTTAAAACAATCTTATTGTCCACGTTCTTAGACTTAAATCTTAATTCCGGTATCGTACCTTATTTACATACTTTTGATTTAATCAAGTCTTGCTAATGAAATGTAAGGTACTAGCATTGAAAAATGCTTCGATTAAACAAAAAAAGGACGAATATATTTTTGATTGAGGATTACTTAAGATATAAAAGGCGGGGACTAGGAAAAGTCACCTATGCATGCAGAAATTATAAGAGTCCGCTAAAACTTTATGTCTTCCGTTAAGCAATGCAAAAATCGAAGTATATTCTGAGGCCCCTAAGAAATATCTTTAAAAAACATTTTTCTCCAGTTTATAGACGAGCTTATGAAATAACTTTGGTATGCAAATAATCGATTTAGTCCCATAACACTTAAGCAGGCCATGCTAGCTTGGCAACGTACATTTTCTCTTATTTTAGCGTCACGTTGTGGGTTACGGTAATTTCCATTCAATCATTTTGTACTGTTACCTTGCTTCGCGCGTTATTCATACTATGTCGCTGATTATTCTTACCTGTCCTGTGCGTTGGTAAAAGGTTGTTCACGCGCATGTGCAGTAACGGTCATGCGAATTTCATTGCACTTGAGATTAGTAAAGAAAAGCATTAGTCCTTTTTAATTGAACATAATCGCTCTGTTAAAGAGAAAACTTAGGCCGGTTTCTGAATGAAGGGGCTAAGATAGCACTGGGGCTAAGTCAAAAGAAATGGGGCTAACTATTTTGCCTTCGGTTTCTGAATGAAGAAGCTAGCTAGCTCGGGGCTAAGTGACAAAGGTTAGCCCTTGTTCAGTTAGCCCCAGGACTAAATGTCTGTTGATATTCAGCCCGCGTTTCTCAATGAGGGGGCTAACTTTTTCAGGGGCTGAATATTAAAAGTTAGACCTCTAAAATCTGGCCCTGATATTGACTAGAGCTATCTTATTGTGTGGTACATATTTCTGTGATATTTAAAGTCTTGTTACAAGCTTTTCCACAAATTTGAAGTTTACGATGAATTTACTGATCTGAATTTTGAATTGAGTAAAAATTTACGTTCAGTGAAATTTGTGACAATTTACTACACTGAGATAATTTTCCTTATTGATATCGGTTTCCTGTGCACAATTAAGTAAACTGACGGTCTCTGTCAACCTGAATTTTTAATAGACTGGAAGCTCGTTTTTGCTGGTGCCGAATGTCCTAAAACATATAAGGAAGGAAACATTATCGAAAATTATTACAAAAGATGTGTGGCATATTTTTTAAAAGTATAATAGATAGCTAAGTTCTGGTTTGAGCTGCTGAGGCTCCGTAATACACAATTTCAATATTAATTAAACTTGCATTGAATAAAAACGGTGATGTGTCTTAGCAGTTCAGTGAGGAAGAGCAAAACCTAAGTATTTTATAAACCTCGTTTCTTACAATGATGTACGTACATAACATGGTTTTCACTCAAATAAAACTTAGCCCTGTGACTAACTTTTTTAGTCCTGGGGCTAGCTAGCCCTATTGCATAACTTTCATTCAAAAACCGGGTCTAAGTTAATCCCAGAGATAACTTAGCCCCGTGGCTAGCTGGCCCCTGGGCTAAAGTTAGCCCCATAATTTTTAGCCCCTTCATTCAGGAACCGGCCCCTGTTCAGTTCATGTTTTTCGTTCAGCAAGCCGCAGAATATGCATACTTCGATTTTTGCATTGCTTAGAGTAAAACGTATCGTTTTAGCGGACTCTCATGATTGCTGCATGCTTAGGTGGCTTTTTCTTAGTCCCCGCCTTTTATATCTTTAATAACCCTCAATTCCAAGTATATTCGCCCTTTTTTGTTCAATCGGAGCTTTGTTAGTAACTCAACTAACTGAGCAAAAACTTGTTTAGATAAGCGAGAATAGTAGTGTAATAATTCATACATTAAACAAGTCCTATTCTTTTATGCTACTCAATAGAACAAATCTATAAACCACCCTTGAGCTATCTTTTACAAAAGCGATTATCATGCAACAAGTAGGACAGTCGAGACGGTCGGAGAAACGGAATTTGGGCAATCTAAAAAGGACCTGTTTTATTCTTAGAATAATAGGACAGTCGGTGAATTAGGACGGTCGAAGACATGTGACAGAGCTCAGGCCACCTAGCCGATTGGAGCAGCCACCTTGAACGGGCGACCAGGCTGAACGGTCGGCCACATAGGACGGGCGGCCACTCTGGAAAAATGAAACCAATAGGAAGACGGCCACCCTGAACAGTACCGTCGATTTGGGGGGGGGGTACGCCGGATTCTCGGGGGAGGGAGGGGGTCCAGGCCCCCAAGCCTATGTGTATTCGTCACTTACTCCACTTTTAGACATGCAATGTTCTTGAGATTGCGAGCAGCTGCAATCTTCTCCCGTCCAATCCGGAAAACAGCGACATGAGCCGCAATCACATTGGCCGTTCCCTTCAATTTTAAGATTATATGATAAACATATAATTTTGGCTGAATTACATATAATACAGACTGAGAATAAGTTTTAGTCTCAGCTGCAACTAAATATTTCCAAGTAACTATCACCAAAGCTAATACAAAAATACCAACATTGAATTAAAAATAGAGAAATAGAGAAATAAGGATAAAATAACGAGAAAATAAAAAAGGGTTATAAAATAAAATTTGAAATATTGAGAAGAGAAATACATTTTTGCTTGAAAATACGAAGACGACTCGATTCGTAGACTTAATTTTTAAGCTAGAAGATTAGCATTTTCCTGAATCAAAGAAGAGCGCATTAGATTCACAGGTCGTTTATCAAAATATATCTAATAAGATTTAATGTGAACCAGCCATTCCATGAAATCTGAGACGCTATTGTATTTTTTGCCCATAAATTTCATTAAAATGCTAATTTATATCAATATTCAATCATATCACGTAAATAATAATTAAGGGAAAGAAATACGTACCGCTGCATATCAAATTATTCCGCCTAGGGCATGACTCGTTGTCGCACTCGCAGTATGTTCCGTAAAATACAAACGAAAGTGGACAAATCGCGCAAAATAGATGCAGCATAAGAAGTAACCATATTTTTTAGATTTAACAGGTTCCGTGCACGTTCGACGCGAGCGTGAAACAAAAATTTGCTAACAATTAATGATCTTAATTTTAGGAAAATTATTTTGAAGATTTTGTTAGCATTAGAACTAGAAAAATCGAATGGGCACCCTGAATAGATGAAATCAATTTGTCTTGAGTCTCGAACTCTGGTTTAAGCCAAAATATCACGTTCAGCCGTGCTTTAGTCTAAATTTCTGGAATTTTCCGGCACTTTGCGTCAGGTTTTGCATTAAATAAAATTAAAATGACCTATTTTTGTTTTTAAGTAAATTTTTTCATTTTTCCGAATTTTTCGAAAAAAGTTTGCAAAAAGAAAAGAACTTACCTGCTAACAAACGGCCAGAAAACGCTATTTAGCGCGCAATTAGCGAATTGTAAGGACCTTTTCCGAGTTCCAGGAAAAATGGGCATCCACCTCCCGCCAGGAAAAAAGTTGATTCGCTGCTTTTTCTAAATTTTTTAAAATTTTTTACGGATACCTTAAAAACGCCCAGTATAGGCTGCGAAAATTTATTTTGATGTGCTTTTACAAAAAAAAAATAAATGTAAAATAATGTTTTAAAATAAGATTCAAAAAGTATCGAACTTACGTAAAATCTGGAATGGCTGCAGATGCATTTGCCATAAATGCAAGAGCCACGACTTGAACAATCGGGTTCATTTTTGTTTTGGCGGCACTGGTTGTCCATCGGTGCCATTGTGGTCGTGATTGCGCCGCCAATCTCGCAAAATTTTCCACTTTTCCTAGGATGGCACATGCACTTGCCGCAAATTAAATTTCCGGCCCTGCTGCATTTTTCTGACCGTATTTCCTAAAACCGAGATCGATTGAAGAACACGGATTATGTGCATACATCTATAGCGTGGGAATTCTGGGGAGTCAGGCCCAAAAAAGTTTTTAAAAAATGCCTTTTTAAGCTAAAAAACGAAGGGTACACGTCAAATAGACTGTTTTTCGACGTTTCAGACAATGCTCGTTCTTTCTAAAGCAAAAACGTAAACAATTTTCAAAAAAATTTGAAAAAATTGAGTAAATTGAATGTCAAAAATGTGTATATGGCGCGAAGCACCAAAAATTTTAGATCTTTGAGCCAAAAATGAACTAAAAACGCTTAAAAGGGCATACTTTTTGCAAGTTTTACAAACTTTTACGAAAAATCGACAGTTCTGGGGGATCGCAGCCATTTTTCAGGGGATCAGTTGCCATACTGGGGGGTTAAACCTCCCCCCAAGAACACGTCTGATTATGTGGTATTAGCTACTGATAATCGATGAAATTATTTTTAAAATAAGTTCGACAATTTTAGGATTTATTCGATAAGAATTGGATTATATTCGGTTACAACATTTAGATAACGTATTCAAAAATAGTAAGAAATCTGCGCTTAAATTACATTTATTTTTTCCACGGAAAAACAATTGAGTCCTGATATAATACTTTCAAAATTGAGTTTAAAAATAAATCTTTATATTTTCTGAATTTGAAAAAGTAATTTCTGCATTAAATGACGCCAGTCACAGTACTTTTAACCTTTTTTGAATAGCTAAAAATGAACTCAAATTTTGACTCTTTAGTGAGAAATTCAAGTTCCTTCTCACTTAGATGAGAAGGCCTAGGGAATAATTAGGAATTTTTCTTATCCATAATAAAGTAAAAATAAAAATGAAATACAGAAATATAAATAAATAAATAAAACTTGTACCACTGCATTGAAATTGTATAATTAAAGAAGTTATTATTCGTTTTCACACCTGTCTGTCTAGTTTTTCGCATTCGCATCCACAAACTGGCGTTACGTACGCCCCCAAAATTTCTCTGAGTCCGCTAACTCCGATGCTGATGGAGAAATCGCCCTGTGACAATTCGCAATCCACCAATGTTAGCGTGATATTGTACGAGATCACGTCGCCAACGCTGACCCCTTCGCAGCCCCTCGGATCCTTGTCGTCCGACCACCGAGATCTATAAGCAACATAACAGTGTTGCTACTTATAGATTGAGTCGCAAAATGATAAAAATGCTTTTAAAAATGGCAAAACAGAATTTTGAGACAATTATCGTCCGAATTCGTTAACGATAATTAATTATCGTCTCGTCAACGATAATTATTTATCTTCTCAAGAAGTTAACGTCCCCGTTTTTCACTGACGATCAAACGCGGATTTGGGAGGAAGGGCGAGGGGCGAGGGGGGCCACCACACCTGGGCGTGGGGGGTTTGGGGGGTATGCACCCCAGAAACCAAAATACCCCCCCAGAAATCAAAATACTCCCCCCCCTAGAATTCAATTTTTGAAAATTTTTTCGTTTTTTTCGCAATTTTTTGATGCCAATGGATAGTGCTTGATGAGAAACGTCGAAAAATGGTGTTTTTATTGCCCTACCACCATTTTTAAGGCCATTTTTTGACTTTCAAAAAAATCTGCACCCCCCCCCCAGAATTTTTTTGCTGCCCATGTATGGGGGCCACCCTTCTGTCGTCAAAAAAAATTGTGCGCAATAGAGAATAATGTGTATTTTTTGATAATTGTAGCCATTTTTATGACAATTTTCCGAATTTTTGCGTACTCATGAATGACATTTACTGACTTTCTTGGCGCTCTAGAATTTTATTTTTACGTTAGAAGAGTACTTTATGTACAGAACGAGGATTTTTTAGTTCTTGCAATGATTGCTCGAGTATTTTTTCGGTGTTTTGTGCCGATTTTTGCACTAATTTTGTACGTTTTTCATAGAAAACTTTCAGAAAATTTCTAACAGATCACAAATGATTCTGTCTATCAAAAGAACGGCAAAAAACCCCTACTTTATGCATAACCAACAGATTTTTTGAACTATTTTCGACATTTTTGGGAAAATTTTAGGTTCCGCCCCCCTGTCAAAAAATCCACTGCTAACGATGTGAAAACTCGTCCAGTAATAATAACTAAATCCGATCAACAGCATTATTGTTTTATTATTTGTTATCGATGGTTTATTCCGTCGTTTAAAAAATTATTTCAGAACTTGTTACTCGTCTTGTTAAAGAAATCGGAAAAGGTCATTTTTCATTCCGTTTCAACAACGATTCACCGACATAACTATTATTTAATTCAAGTGTTTCTATTATTCATTTAATTAATTATTTATTCTTCACTATTTATTTTTGAAAGTTTTTGTTCTGATTTTTTTGTTTACAAACGCAAATATACTTATGTCTTCTCGTATTTTTCGGAATGAAAAACCACCGTATTCATATGTCCAATAAAACTCTTGAATAGGTTCATTAGAGTACATATTCGTGCATATAGTTCGGATACATATCTTGAAAGCCAAATTTACGAGAAGGGTCATTTTTTAGATAAAATGAATTTAAACTGACTCTAAAAAACAAATTTCACCGAAAATATCCTACAGGCAGAAAAATGCGATTGATGCTGAGATTTATATTCTGCATACATATTTCAATTCTCCTAACAGACAGCATCTTTTGATAGGATTTTTCATATTTACTAGTAGATTCAATACTTACCTAAGTTTGGTAATTTTCGATCACTTCATAAGAATCCCGTAACTTATAACAGTTTTAATAAGCTAGGAATCGATAAAAAACGAAACGAACGAATTATCAAACTTGATTGAAATAACTTAATTAAAAACACGATAAACAACTAGTTTTTGTCATAAATTCTGTCTGATAGTCTAATTTACTTATTTTCGTTAGCGTCAGGTCCTACTTCATTAAAAGAACCCCAATTCTTACTTAAAAACATTATTTTATGTGGAAGATTACGTAGAAAAATAAGGCATTTTACGTAGAAGATTGAGTGAAATTTTTATCAATACTCGTGCTTACTAGCGTGACAAAACTCATTTTATTCATTCAGAAGCGCATTAAAACACTTAACATTAAGCATCTCAATGTTTTTAACCGCAAAACCTTGACGCCGACCACCATGCATGAAATGGCTCGATATTGGGGGGTCCCGGCCGTTTTTAGAAGGGGGAGGGGGTGGGTAAATGACCTCCAATTTTTGGCCAAAAACGGTCAAAAAATTCCTAAAAAAGGCCAAAAAATTTTTTTAAGAAAATCTGGAGGGGGTCAAAAATTTCCTGGCTTTAGGGGGATCGGGGACGTCCGACTTTGGGTAGGATGATCCCCCCCCCCCCTCGTATATGTATGCCTACCACTGAAAATTAACTTGTATTGCAAAATAGATCGCTAACCTAAACCAAAAAATTTATGGATTTTTATCTGACGTAAATCGTCACTAAAGCAGGGTTTTCTGATAGGCTCGATGCAAATTTTTCACAAGCAAGATCAGACAGCATCACCAACATGATACTGACTGCTGAATAATCGGTTGCGTTCATTGACTATAATCAATCTTTATGACTAAATTATTAATTAGAGAACAATCGATAAATATAAATTGTTCTTTTTATCTTGTCGTACAATTAGACTAAGCTTAGACGCCGGTATTCTTGACATTGCAAGTAGTAAATTCGTTCAACATGCGCATTAATACAGAAAAATGTCAAATAATGTGTAAATTTTCCTATTTGCCCAGATTGCGTGAAATTACGTGGAAAATGTCAAATTACGTGGAAATAAAACGTTTTAAAAAATGAGCTTGCTAAGCGAGAGTTGTAAACCAAGAGAAACTTACAGTTTAAACCTGCCATTACATTATGAAGAGAATTATGAAAAATTTTAAAGTTAAAGAAAATAAAAAATGAAATAAAATTTATCCTACCACGCTAAAACTTCGTTTTTAGACGTAACTCACTGAGTAGATTCCAAATCAACCTTAAAAACGTTACGTAGATCTGCTTAAAAATCCGGGCTCTATTTATTATCTACATACATTCGTATTTCGTATGGAAACACGCATTAGAATAGTCAAATTGTTCCTCAAATCAATCAATCAATAAAATAAAAGGGTTACTCGGGACAATCGCTCATTATATCGATTTTGGCACCTTGTCCTATATCGCTGTTCAACAAATATACTTCGTTGGTTTGACTATCCATATGACGATATTTTAAGGTAAACATAACAGCGATGCCTGAAAAAGGATCAAAATTTTAAATTAAAGTTTGACACAGCCAAACGCGATCGAGGTAGGGGTCTCTAAACCATACATAGGCCAGCAACCAAATTCTGGGGGGTCCGAGGGGGCAAAATTGCCAAAAATAGTACAAAATATTCAATTCTAAGGTTCTATCGATTTTGGAGGTCCGCAGGATTCTGGGGAGGGGGTTTCAGACGCCTCCCCCTGAAAACCCCTTCCCCACGCCCGTGTGTGCTCCAGACTCCCGGAAGGAAAGGCAAATCTTACAGGCGTGAAAAGCGATTCAGGTCGAAAACGAATGAAAATTAAGTTTTTTCCATAACAATGCCTGAAATCATCGAAAACCTCGAATACGTGGAGTCTCAATGTAACATCTCGTTTTGAGGGCATTTTAGCTCGATGAAGCTGAGAATTGCCACGACGGCCATAGTGATAATAAGATCAGAGAACTAGGATGTAGTTAGTGAGTTAAATAAATGCAGCTAAATTTTCACATCCATGAAAACTTAAAGCGATAATGGGAGAAAAACACATGCTAGATAATTTTACTTAGTATTTTTGATTTCTTCCGTTCATTTCAGGATACGTACTCATACGTGGCTAGCACAAAAAATGTAAAAGCATGCTGATTTCTGATGATTTACAGCTGTTCAAATCCTATTCTAACTCTGCATAAATTCTGTCTAAAACTTTTTGTTAATCTGTTTGCTGAATAGTTATTCGGGATGGATGCTCAACTAGTAAGCATGGGTACGCTACAAGATGAGTTATATAACCAGGCAGCTTCCTCGGTTCCAGAAACGTTTGAGATTATAGGAAAAAAGTATTTTTTTAGTCAAAATGTTTTGAATTATGGACGGTTGATTGACATTCATCGAATCGAACTTTGTCCATTGATATCACAAAATCCCGAAAAGAATGAAAAGGCTTGCAAATAAAGTTCTAGGTTTTTCTTATTTGTCCGAAAGATTTAGATGTGCGAAATACATGCACGTATGGAAGGAGATTTTGGAGTCAAAACCCTCTGAACAGAAAAATCGAAAATTTCCTAGGAAAAATGAGGCAAAAAAATGTCAAAAATTGACGAAATGACATTTTTCTGCAAAAGTGTTCAATGATTATAAGGAACTGTGATTGTGACCCGTTACCTCGAACGTTCCCTTACTCTCGAACATCCCTTAAACTTGAAATTCTTTTTGCCTCGAATGTCCCGTTACCTCGGATAATGTATAACGTTCACGTCACCTCGAACAATGTTCCTTCTTCCAAAAGAATTGTTATCTAAAAACATCCCGTTTCTACGAAAGTCCCTTTAACTCGAACGTCCCTTTGAGTTTTTATATTTGCTTTTTATCGTTATTTATAGGAACATCCAAGTGAAAAGACTCTCGAGGTAAGGGAATTTTTATTTTGCTTTCTATCATTATTCGAGGTAACGGGACATTCGAGGTAAAGGGACTTTCGAGGTAAAGGGACATTCGAAGTATGAGGATACAAGGGGAACTGTAAATTACGTAGTTTTTATGCAATTTTAGCATTTATGCCAGTTATTGAGGCCCTTTTAGCTCAAAAAAGCTTCTTGGCTGGCCCCCAGACCTGCTGAGTCCCATTACAGACCGACCATAATGTCCATGTATGGTACAAACCATTCGTTTCAATAAGGTATGCGTGTGGGGTACAGCGGTTTGGATTTCCATAATTCTGCCGACCTCCAAAGAATTTCAAATTTTCCGAAAAAGGTGTGATATCATAGTTTCACGCGTTTTTCTGTGATTTTTTTGTCCCGAAGGTGTTCAGTTTGGCACTTAGCATCATTAAGTCAATTCTTGAGCTAGATTTCATCCAATTTCAATGAGTCTGTTCGAAAGTTGTTACGTTTTTATATTCCAGAATAAAAGGGGATTGAAAGAAAGGTCGAAAAGTATTACTCCGCAAAGTTTTTAAATCGGAAAAAACGACTGTAGCAAAATATTCAAGGGATTGACCATCCAAAATTCCCATGCTGTACATGCCTGGTGCGGCCTCGCGGACCATAGCTGCAGAGCATGACCGATCTAGGGGGTCAAAATTTATGCTTTTTCGGGCCAAAATGGCGTGAAAAACTCATATAAGTGCTAGAATAGACTTAAAACTACGTTATTCCACAATTTCTGGTCAATTTACATCGCTTTTAAAGAAAATCTCAAATTTTCATCTATTTTTCGGCCTCAGTTTGCCTTATTTTTCCTAGAAATTTCCCATTTTTCCATTCTGGGGATCCAAACTTCCCTAAGTCCTCCAGCGTACATGTCGGGTGCAAACTTTTAAGTTCTTACGCTACGCCAAAGTATGTAGTAAGCAAAAATTCATAGAGTAAATTTTAAAAAATCATATGGGCACGAGTACTCGAACCATTCAAGTTACGTAAAAAATAAAAAAATCTCAGCTGAGTCATCATTATGACGCAATCTCCTCGATAGAATAAAACTTATGCATACGCAATTGCGTAAAAGTAACATCCTACCTGGCCTTATGGTAATGCGAACTTCGTTTGGTTGTAGCTGCGTTGGAGCCCGCGAATGAAGATTAATGGCACCGAGTTCTTGACTCTTTAAAATAGTTTGATAGGTGAAAGTGGACTTTTAGTCGAATTAAGACTAATTATAACAACTAAGATATTTGTTTCGAGAAAAATCAGTATGACTAATCTAATCGCAAGAATAAACGCTAAGATATTAATGTACACTCTATACATTTTGAGAATTTATGCTAAAAATTCAAAAATAGTGACGTGCACGATTCGATTTTTGTTTTTGATGAAAAAGCTTTAGAAAGACTGAAGCCAATCACTATTATTTGACGCCAATTAATAATTTTTATTATTTATGCTATTTATTAAATATTCATCAAATACATTAAGTGAGTCATCGCACGCAGTTATTTCTTCAATAAACGCCTGAATGGACAAAAATGAAAACATGAAGCATGCAAAAATAGAAAACGATCAAAAACGATTAGTATCTATAATAGTTATCGAAATTTTAATTGAGGGACACATGCAGAAAGACTCCTTTTATTGCTAAATGATATGATATTGATATGAGTTCGCATTCTAAGAAGTTTACGCTCATGGAAGGACTTTATTTTGCGCTATTTTTATGAGGCGCTATAGTCGAAAATATGAAAAAGAAAATTCAAAAAAAAGCTGGATAGATCGTTTTTTGACCGAACAGCCTTTTTTTGAGCCCAGAAAACTAGCAATATAGCCTTTTTGGACTCAGAAACAGACCGTGCGAGTTCAGATATACTATAAGTTGTTTTTTTCTGACTTTCAAAAGGATTTTCAGCTATTTGTTATTATTTAGTGAGCTCAAAAGGCTATATATTTGCCACAAATGCTCGAATACGATGGTTTTAAACCCATACCGTCTTTTTCGCTTTAAAATCGTTTTTCACAAACCACTCAGCTATCTCAATTTTTCAAATTTTTACCCCTTCCTGAAATTTTTACCTTGCGCACCTAAGACTGGCATCATCCCAAAATTATGAAAACACAGGAGAAAATTTAAAGGTACAATTCTGGTTAATCAGACCAATTTTTTTGATGTTATACCAGCTTTTAATGGGGTCCGGTCTTATTCTGGAATTATTGCATGTACGTCTATACATTGGTGACAAGAGAAAGTAATCAAACTTACTGATACAATTTGAATTTCATTATTAGGTAGACTGGCAATGTTAGTCTCTGAACACGTCCCTTTGAAAGATTCACGTGTCCCGCACCGGAATTCGTCTTCGAAATTCTATATAAACTGGCTGGATGCAAAATAATTCCAAAAATTTTTAATAAATCAAATTACCGGATCTAAGCACCAAACACAATCCTTCTGGGCGCTAAGGCATCGCCCGCAACCCGATGATGCCGCTCGACAAAGAACATTTGGATTTTCGTCTAAATTTATTATCGGAGAAATTAAGGTGCATTAAAAAGCATTTTCGTTAATTGATTGCTACATATTTGCAATTAAAAATTTCAAATCTCTAGCATGAAAGCATAAGTCAAAATTAAATCGAGCAAAACGTGAAAAATTCCCCTGAACCGCGTGAAATTACAAAGCATAGTAAGCAGTACAATAAATTGAGAAAAAGCTCTGCCTAACAAATTAAAATTATACAATGACCTAAGCAAATATCCAATAAGATATGATAATAAAATTCTATTCACTGATAATTTTTCTCGACTTTAGGTTAATAACTTGCATAGTTTCAAGAGCAAATTAGTACGGGTAAAGCGAAAATTAGCGGAAAATCCCAAGTGATAGAGCTTTTCTAATTTTGACACCTCTCCATTTTATTCACCGCCACAGCATTTTTCCTATACCACGTTTTTCGATTGTGACTCAACACTCCCACCGTCTCAACATTCCCACTGTCTCAACATTCCCACTGTCTCAACACTCCCCTCGAATTCTCAACACTCCCACTGTCTCAACATTCCCACTGTCTCAACATTCCCACTGTCTCAACACTCCCACTCGAATTCTCAACACTCCCACTGTCTCAACATTCCCACTGTCTCAACATTCCCACTGTCTCAACACTCCCACTCGAATTCTCAACACTCCCACTGTCTCAACATTCCCACTGTCTCAACGTTCCCACTGTCGCAATGCTAAACGGGACCATATATGAGCATGAAGCGTCTGGGTGGGGTCTAGAGACCCCCTCTCGCCCAAGAATCTGGCGAACTTCCTAGAATTGTTATCATTGATACCTTTTGGGACTTGATCCCATCTGGAGCCCCATAATTTTTACGCTGCCCATGCATGAACGGTAAATTTCACTTAAGGGCGATAAGATTTACAACCTTGCACATATTCCAGTTCAGATTTAGGATTTTAAATATCACTTAATGGTGATAAGATCTATGACCGTGCACATATTCTACTTCAACGGATTTAGGATTTTACTGACACTTTGGTTGAATTCACTTAATATATCTTCTTGGTTAAACTGTTAATGGATATAGCGTTGTTATCATCACGCATGTTGATAAAAATGAAACGCATTTCGCGATACCTGCATCTTAATGTATTTTTTGATGACATTAAATCTTGCTAACTAATTACCACAGCTTCGCCATAGAAATTGCGAAACAGTGGCATGTGGCATCCGTGTCAGTAAAATCCTAAATCCGTTGAAGTAGAATATGTGCAAGGTCGTAGATCTTATCACCATTAAGTGATATTTAAAATCCTAAATCTGAACTGGAATATGTGCAAGGTTGTAAATCTTATCGCCCTTAAGTGAAATTTACCGTTCATGCATGGACAGCGTAAAAATTATGGGGCTCCAGACGGGATAAAGTCTCAAAAAGTATCAATGATAACAATTCTAGGAAGTTCGCCAGATTCTTGGGCGAGAGGGGTCTCTAGACCCCACCCAGACGCTTCATGCTCATATATGGTCCCGTTTAGCATTGCGACAGTGGGAATGTTGAGACAGTGGGAGTGTTGAGAAATCGAGTGGGAGTGTTGAGACAGTGGGAATGTTGAGACAGTGGGAATGTTGAGAACAGTGGGAGTGTTGAGAACAGTGGGAATGTTGAGACAGTGGGAGTGTTGAGAATTCGAGTGGGAGTGTTGAGACAGTGGGAATGTTGAGACAGTGGGAATGTTGAGACAGTGGGAGTGTTGAGAATTCGAGTGGGAGTGTTGAGACAGTGGGAATGTTGAGACGGTGGGAATGTTGAGACAGTGGGAGTGTTGAGACGGTACCTCGTTTTCGGCTATTTCGCTAAGGTCCAGAGTCTACGAACATAATTAGTCAATATGTAGTTAAGTCAACAAAACCCTAATGAAAGTATTCACACGAAAATGTGCATAGATGTGTAGGAAAAATGCGGTGGTGGTAATTAAACGGAAAAGGTCCAATTTGTTATCACAAGGCCTAAAATTTCGGACCTCGCTAGGAGTTATTTTTTCGTAGGTGTTGAGAGCACCTATTCTAATAGCCAAAGGGGCAATATTTGGTAAAAAATTAAAAATTCGCCCAATAATATTTAATTTCCCATTAGTAGTTAATCAGCAAAATAACACGTCTCTTCATCAAATGTTAATTCTTTTAAAATTCAATTAAATTGGATTAACGCAAGAATCGGTTTGTTCTAATCACTAAGTATACCACTGATTGCAACGTTTCTGGCATTTTCACTAAATAACCGCACTTGTTATGGTCAGATAGTTTACCTGCGTTAGCTACTCGTATTCCAAAAATCGAATGTCCGGCGATAATAATTGACACAAGCCGCATAAAATTGACACCAACAGTCATAATCGTTGACAGGAATTTGTGTCAATGAACGCGCAACATTCGACGAAAAATTTATAATTTCACGGTGCAACGTACGAATTGGATTTCCGAGATTCGCGTTTTGTCAAAATAATTCGTCTTCTATAATTTTAATTGACGACAAACTATTATTATCGTTTAAGTAGTAGTAGTAGTAGAAGTTTGCCGAAATTTCGCCAATATCATTTCCTGCCGTCTCTTCTTCGTCTGTGTTCAACTCGCTCGCCGCAGACTTCCACTGGCAACACACTCAAACTTATGCTACAGTAAGACTTCCGAGTGAATCTTATTCTTGCGAATCCTGCGCAGTTAAGTTATTAACGCTCGTTAAATCATCTAACTTACGGGTGCTGCTATATCAACAGAATAGGGCGCAGATAATAAAGTTGCTATGAGAAACCATACGGACCGAATACAACGCGCTAAACTATACCCCGAGGCCATCCTGAAGAATTTCCTCTCTTCCGCTGGAAAATTCTTCTAGCCTCGTCATCGAAATGGTTTTTTCTACGCGCTTACTCTGTTTTAGTATTATTTTTCGAGGCGCGACTTGTTGCTGCCCTTGTAATGAAGAAAAGAAAAGCGAAGGTACGAAGTATGAACCCGTACACAATGTGATACAAATTACGAGGGCTCTCGCTCCCTTCTCCCCCATATCAAAAATAGCTAAGTGTTACGTGAAGAGAGAGAAGCTGCTTTGTGACTACTCAGCCCGCAGATACTTAATATTGCCATTAGCTTCGAATAGAACAACCTCGATATAACAAACGAGTAAGCATTATACATAAATAAGCTACAAGCTTAAATACGAGCAAACATACACGTGTACGTTGGTAGTACAATGCTCGCGAAGAATACGTCGGCGAAATTCTAACCCGTCTTCTTGATGACTCGGCTTCCCAAACAAAATGGCCGCCTGTGCGAGTTGAGTTCTCCCCTTCATACCGAATGCATTGTTTCTAATAGCAATAGTAATTATAATAGTACCTATAATGAAAGTTACTCAAATTTTGCCCCAAACAACCACGCTCTCATTCGAAAGATATGTAGGTGCAAACTAAGAAATTCTAATAGACAGATGACCAACTGTTGTTTGCGCCGAATTTCGACCAATGGGCCTCCTACGCGCGCGCCAGCAGTAGCAGCGCTCGGATGCGCTCGGCTTATATAGCAAGCGTGAAACATAAGCGCCACGAGCGCGTCCGAAATTGAGCAGCTCGGGGCCGAAATTGGTCGGCCGAGCATAAAGCTGACCGAACAAAACACCACCAACACCGCAACTCTCACTTTCTTATAAACTTACACGCAAGCATCCAAGGCGCTAGTTAATGAGAGGAAACGCATTAAGGCGTAAATAAATAAGTAAGGAATAAATATCAAGAATCTATCTAGATACATTTAGCTAGGTTTTGGAGGAAGCGCATTTCGGGGATTAATGCGTCCCGCAACGGAATTTCGACTTTTCCGCACTATACAACAGGGGTACATCCAAATTTTTCCCCTCAGTCGTTCGAATTACGCCTCACGCTCTGGCAACTATGTAAGTATGCAACGGAGTCGAGAACCGGCCGATTAAATGACGCATTAAAGTTGCTCTTTTTCTCACTTTTCTTCACATTTATTCGCGTATTTTCTCGATTTACGGACGCGTTGGATGGTAGGCCGAAAGAATTGGCCTTAAATTCGACCAAACTCGGCCAAATAACGGCCACTGTGACTATTCGTGACTCAACGTCTCTGATAGCGCTAAAAAAAGAATCGAGTTGCAACGCAATCATCTGAAGACGCCAATTTCATTGCCTCATGAAAAACTTAAAGGCGTTTGATTTTGAATAATCTTAAAAAAATTATCTCCCCACCCTTCTGCTCTTCACGTTAAACGAGACACCAGACGCAACAATTGCTCGTTCGCTAACGTGATCGTGATTTATTACTAATTAAATTGATGTTGGTAAGCGGCGAACGTTGTACCTATTGCCAACTTTTTTATTTTTTGGATAAAAACTTTATTTCAATTTTTTTTAAATTTTTTTCGAATGCGCAAGAAAGTTTAGCGACCTCAATTTGTAATGGGAATAGTTTATGTACTATTATGCATGCAAAACGATACACAATGTGTGCTAGTATTAATCACATTCACGTTCCTTATTCATATTTTGCATAACCGTTCTGATAATGTTTATTTACTTAATGCGCATAAAAGGACTCAATGTAATACATGTAAATCTGTAGATAATATCAGATTTAAATAAGTCGCTTCTTCAGAATTTTGGGCCGCATTGGGATGTCAAACAGTACGCGGACAGCGTAGCCATTGCGAATATGAAACATACAGTCGTTTTGTTAGCAACAACAACAGCGTTTTTTAAAATTACAAATTCGTTTGCCAGATAGATAATAGAATTTACGGCAGCACATATGTACATAGTAAGTTATAAAAAAAGTCGCGACCGAGAATAAAATAAGGGAAATTTTAAATAGGAACTGAGCATTTTCTTGCAGGAACCCGAATCGAATCATATATGACCAATAGTGCAGGCGGAAGGGGAGGGGTTGGAGGGTCAGACCACACATGGGCGAGAAGGGTCTGGACCAGACACGCAAAGGGGGTTGGGGGTTATCCTCAGAATAGAAGAATGGGAAATTTTCTCGGGAAAATGAGGCAAAATTGAGGCCGAAAATGGTTATAATTTAAAAATTTTCTCAAAAAGAGTTTTAAATTAATCATTGAAAACAAAAGAATAAAGTAAGATGAAAAAAACCGGCTGATCCCGCAGATCGGCCATGCTGTGCAGCTATGGTCTGGACCACTCTAGAATCCGGCAGACCCCGAAAAACCAAAAGACCCCCAGAATTAAAATTTTGCGACTATTTTAGGCAATTTGGCGCCATCGGATCCCCAGAATTTGGTTGCTGCTATGTATGGTATAGACCCCAGAATGCAAAAATGATAATTTTGCTGGGAAAAATGAAATGAGGTAAGATGAAGGCCAAAAAGGGATGAAAATTAAAAATGTGCTTTTAATTGACCAGAACATGTTGATTAAGATCATTTTGACTCAAAAAAGCTTTTTGGCTGACCATCTCCTCCATCAAGCTTCTCACTAGACCGGCCACGCGGTGCGTCTACGGTTAAACTTGTGTAAGTGAAACACCTTCTGAAACAGAGGGTTCATAAATCTTACTTGTTCAAACTTCTAAGCAACTCTAATAAAAGACTAAAAAAGCTATAACACATTCAGGAAGATGGGTCATGGTTAGATGTTTTTTGTCGTATCTTTACGAACTCAGGGTCAGTGCCGTGTTTAGGGTTCTAGTGGCCCTGGACGAAGTTGCTCTTAGCGGCCCTCAAAAGTTTAATTGTATAAAGTAAAGCATTTTCACAGGCGCTTATTACAAATTTTTTATCGTAAACCATACTCGAACATCAAAGATTTGAGATTTTTCCCTCCTATGATCGTATATTAATAAATGAAGCAGTTTGTTTCACATTAATTTGTCGGCTTTCTGATCAGTTAGATTAGCCATCAATTAATAAATTTGCGCGTAGTATACAAGATAAGATGGATAGTTGAAATAATATCGGCTCAAAGAGATTATCTAGAAATTTTTATTTTAAATTGAAATCTATTCGACCAGTTTTTGAAAACTGTACAAAAATATCCGTTAAATCTTTCGTGCAGCGTAAATTTTCATATTTGTATAGTACAGGAAAGCCGTCAAAAGGAATGACTTCATTCTAAATTTTGGCTGAGGAAGCAAGTCGCTTCTTAGCAGTAACCAAACAAAGGAGTAAAAGACAAAGTAAAATACCATTATAGTATTCAGCCAACGCAAAGCGACAAATTTTTTTCGATTTCTGCTGAAAAAATGTTTCCATCGTTAAAATTGGTAAGCTTACCTATGCCCTATAAAATCTTAATACATAGATTGTACAAATGTAGCTTTAATAATTATTCGTGAACCTAAGACAATATCTTGGTCATGCAAAGAAGAATACCCACCCAAAATCAAGTTACTAGAAGCGCATGGTAAAATATAAAGATAAATTGATTTAAAAGTGTTTTCCAGCTTTAGATGTCCTAAATCCAAAATCTAGGTCATAAATAATACATTTTCAATACGATTTTCCGGATTGAAACCGCTAAAACAGTTTTATCAAATTCTCTGAAATTTGTTACTGGCTCTCAGCTTTAACGGCCCTGGGCGACCGCCCAGTTAGCCACCCCTTAGAACGGCTTTGCTCGGGGTTGACCATATATGCAGCATGGGCAATCTGGCTGGTCAGCCGGTCTGTGGGGGTCAGCTTGTAAGCTTTTCCTTAGGTCAAAATGAAGTAAAAATTTGATCATAGCTAAAATAAAGTAAAAACTACGTTAAACGACAGTTTATGGTCAATTTCAAGCACTTTTTAAAAAAAAGTTTCGATTTTCATCATTTTTGGCCTTTATTTTGCTTCATTTTCCCCTGAAAAATTCCAGCTTTTCCATTCAGGGGAGTCTAGACCATACGTGCACGTTGGGGAGGAGGGCGGTGAGAGAATGGAACGTTTTTTGAGAAAATGAGGCGAGATGAATGCCAAAATTGAACAAAAATTGAAAATTTTCTCCATTAGTGCTTTAAATTGACCAGAAACTGTGTAGTAATGTACGAGTACATGTATCTAGTTTCAAAACTATTTTAGCGTTTATAAAATGTTTTGAAGTCACTTTAGCCAAAAAAGCTCAGGTTTTGACCTTCCCCAGACCAGCTGACCATCCAGATCGGTCATGCTGTGCAGACCCCCAAAATCCTCACGTGCATATCTGCGTCTGACCATGCGACTTTTACCCTGCTAGCGCAGAGATCAAATTGTCTGGGGTCAACTGTAAACACGGGTTTACATTTTCCTAGTTATCCATCCACAACGATCGCAAAAAAGGACTCGTAAATTTTATGAAAATAAATTGATCTTTATTCTTTTCTGTACCTTTATAATTCTTGCTTCATATTCATCATAAAATTTTTCTCTCTCCAGGGGCATATATAATATATACCCTGTCGTTCTGGTTTGTTAGATGAACCGCTGACGAATTCAGGATTGGACTGATTTTCGAATACGCTTCAAGAATTTTAATTTTTTCCTTTCCTTGTCACCGGCTTCAAAAATTTTGGTCGACTGCCCCTCAGACACGCCTGATTATTTTGCAGTCATGCGTGCGTTTAGAAGCCAAAGTTTCTTCAGTTGGTTCTCATACAGTCATAAATGATCTTGGGGGAGAGAATTGGGGGGTCGATGTTTCAACCCAGAAAAATTCCACCCCTCCTGGAAATTATTTCACCCTCCCCAGAATTCGCGATTTTCTCAAAAATTCCCAAAAATTTTCTGAAAATTCTTATAAACGGTGATTGTAAAGCGTTTTTAGCTATCTATTTGCTCAAAAGTGTCAAATTTTCGGCGCTTCGCGCCATATACTCATGCTTTGACTACATTCTGTTCAATTTACTCGACTTTTTCAGATATTTTTCGAAATTTTTTACGTTTTTATGCTCTAGAAAGGTAGAGCATCAGAAACGACGAAAAAAGATGTTTTTGACGCGTACCCACTATTTTTGGACCCTAAAAAATGCACTTAGAAATTCCATCCTCCCCTAGTATTCACATGCTGTGCATGTCTGCACACAATTCGTGTTTTAGTAGTATTTCCATATTCAGAATAAATTTGAAATACAGTTCGACAAAGTAAACTTCCATTCTGAAGAAAAACTGAAGCTTGAAAAGCTCACAAGTCTAGAGCGATTAAAAATTCTTACAAAAACCTTAAAAATGCGATAAAGAATATTTTTCGAAAGTCGAAATATTGGCTCATTTTTTCATCAAAAAAAGTCGAAAAGAAACTTGTAAATGGTCAAATGAGAAATAGCGATTTGGATATTTGAAGGCAAGCGGCATTCCAAGAATAAATAATCGTTTTCAGAAAAAGCTGCAAAAATTTTATAAAAAAATTCGATAACTTTCCTAATTATGCACAAACATGGGTCGGTTGAGGTTGTCTACGGCATTCTGAGTAAAATCAAATAAAAATTCCAAATAATTAGCATCCGAGTATAAATGATTTAATAATTGTTCAGCTAATGCGACCAACACATGTCGATTTGTACTTTTTAATAGTAAAGTTGTGCCACAATAACACAATAGCGAGTAAGATACAGTTGTAAAACACAATTGGGGCTAGGAGGAATACATTTAATAAATGCAGGTAATTCGTGTAGCGAAAGCGCTTGAAATGCCGAAAATGGCTCGTCTCCGAAAAAAACTGAAAATTGTAACTTCCTGGAAAAACTACGCGGTTGCTGCCTACGAGAAGAAAATTACGTTCGCGAAACCGGACAGCTACTAACACAGAAGCACTAAAATTGTACTACACGCGTTTAAAATATGTCTGTGTGCAAAGGTCGCGGAAGCGGTGTTTCTGAAAGTCAAAATTCGAATTTTCCCTTCGACTTCGACAAAGTAAAACCAATTTAGGATTTGAAAATAAAATCTAGCAAAAAATGAATTCCATTAAGTTTTTCTGTTTATTATCATTATTATTATTATTATTATTATTATTATTGTACGAAACTTTAAAAAATATAATCCCGCACGCTGTTTAATCGTGCGTAGCAAAGATGAAAATATGCCCAGAAAAACCGCTTCCTTCAAGGGCTGTTACCGAAACACGTTTATGGAGGTAAATGCAAATCGTTTCGAGGGATCACGAAAGCACGTAAAAATGACAGAAAAAACAATCACATTTATAATACGAACTCGGTAACACATAATTAAACGTAAAGGGTTTCCAGCGCCAATGACAGTTTCAGCCCTTAACTCTTAATCCAATTAGATACTCATTCTTCAACTCATTAATGTTTTGCCAAATTCTATTAAAAGGGTGCAAAACGTGTAAAATAAGGCTGAAAAAGACCGAAATACGATAAATAATGACGAGATTCATATGCGAAATTTGTTGCGCTTTTCGGCGTGCATTGAAATCTTTAAATATTTAGGTTAGTACAATTAAGAGTTAAAGCCAAGACTAAATTTTTGGACGACAAATTTTTATAATGCGCTAAAGGCAAACTAAACAACACCAGGTGAAGAAATTTGGGAAAATTAGTGGACCAGAATAATTGGCATTGCAAAGAATTTCTAAGAAAAATTATAGAGTGGAAACAGATTATGAGGCTGTCGCCAGGAAATTTTGTGTTAGTCTCCGAATTGCTTAGTCCTCAACGACACTCATAAAATAAATCCAAAAAATGATTTCAATCGCAAGCTGACTGCTTTTACAACTTATTGAGTAGGCAGAAATACTCAGCTGCTGGATTCGTGAAATGCAAAATAACGAAACAAGAAATGTCCGACGAAATGGAAACAAAAGATGATTGAATGTCAGGGATGGGGAGATCCCTACCTAAAAATTGATCTTCCCTCGCCCTACCCATAACGTCAGAAAAATTTGACCTCTCCCCCGATTTTTGACAAAAGCTTGAATTTTTTTGCCTTTATGTGTTCTTTGCCATTTATGGCCGAAAATAAGGTCATTTACCCCCCCCCCCCAATCCTCTCCACTAAATACGGTCAGGAACCTCACCAAACATTGGCGTGGGGGAATGTGAGGGTATACACCCCCACTGAAGTTGAAAAACCCCCGCAGATTACTGTAGACCATACGTGGGCAGCAAGAAAATTCTGGGGGAGGGTGCAAGATTTTTCAAAGGTCAAAAAATGGCTTTAAAAGTGGTGGTATGGCGAAACAAAACACAATTTTTCGACGTTTCTCATTGAGCACTATCCATTGGCATCAAAAAATTGCGAAAAAAACGAAAAAAATTAAATTGAATTCTGGGGGGGTATTTCGATTTCTGGGGGGTTGCATACCCCCCAAACTCCCCCCCACGCCCAGGTGTGCTGTAGACCCCAGAATTCCAATTTTTAGTAACATTTTTGGTGATTTAACCCCAGTATTTTCTTGCTGCCCATGTATGACCCCAACCTGAATTTTGAGTCATTAAATGTATGTTTAAAATGCCCGAAAAACCATGAAATTCAAACGTAAACAATTCACGAACTATACAACGAGGTAACACATGCAACCTGCTTTGCACAAGACGCGAATCACTTTTAAACGGCATAAAAATAAAAAATTTAAAAATAGCTGTTAATAATCGTATTCCTGAGCGGTTTGAAAGAAATGCTTCAATGTCGAGATTCCTGAATGCAACGTGATTGACGGAAAAAACGTCGAGTATTTAAAATTCATTCTTCCTGTTTTAATACTTGTTAGCTGAAATTGCGAAAAAATTACAAATTATTCAAAATAAAAATTGCAGTAATTCGATGAAAAATGAAGGCCGAAAACGGACAGTAATTCGACGATTCAGGCTAATTTACGAAATACATGAGGTCATTTAACAGAACAAGATCAAGTTCTAAACAGACTTTCACGTGGAGAATGGAAAAAAACTGAATTTTTTATAGGAAAAATAGGACAAAATGAAGACCGAAAACGGATGCAAATCAAAAGTTTTCTGCCTAAGCATACACGATCTTGGGGGACCCCCCCCCTTAAAATTTTTCCAGCTCCCCAGAATCAACAATTTTTCAAGACTCTCCATAAATCCTCGAAATTCGCAGAAGAGCGTTTTTAGCTATCTATTTGCTCAAAAGTATTAAATGTTCGGCGCTTCGCGCCATATACCTCATGTTTTTTTGTTCAATTTGTTTGCCTTTGATTTTTTCGGAATTTTTTAATGTTTTTCATGCTTTTAAAAAGAGAGAGCATCGTCAGAAACGCCAAAAAACCACGTTTTTGACGCGTACCCACCATTTCTGAACCAAATAGGCACTTCTAAATTTCACCTTCCCCTCCGGAATTCCCATGCTGTGCACGTGCCTAAATGCTGGAAATTGACCGGAAACTGTGGATTAACATAGTTTTCGCGCTATTTGATCATTTATACAATTTTTGAAGCAAAATTTGTTCAAACAAAGCTTTCTGACTAAGCTCCACACCGGCCATATTTTATGCATCTCTGCTTCTAACCAAAGAGGCGCATAAGGTCGGGTTTCGAACCCGAGAAGGAGAAATTAGAACATTTTAAGGCAACAATTGAGCGAAATAAGGGTGAAATTAATATTCATTTTGTTCATAGCATTCGAGCTACAGGAGTAAACCGTTTGTTATGAGAACTACGCAACGCATGCTAGAGCAAACATTTGTTATATTTTCATGGCTGACGAACTCAAACCAGATATGCTCTTGGGGGGTTCGGGGCATAGACCCCCGGAATTAAACAAGTGAAAATTGTCGGAGGAATATTAGGCAGAATTTAGGTCAAAAAGCGATAAAATGAAAAATTTTTCTAAAAAATGCTTGTAATTGACTTAAGACTAGATTAATTTTGTTTTAACGCTTTTTGAGCATTTATATATAAAAAGTGATCAATTTTAAGGTGTAATAATACCCTGGAAATATATTCAAACTACTCTTTATTATTTACTTATTAAAAAAATAGAAGATTTACCATCTCAGCCACTAGAATTTACTGAATACTATGATGGCTCAAGCTCCAAGAAAACCGTGGACAGTGAGCAAGGAATAAAATTTTAATTTAATTTGTTTGAAAGGGTATCACAGATGATTCCAAAGCATTTTTGAACAAAATTTTCTGCATAATTTTTGCGAACAAGGATAATAATAATGTCAAAAATTTTTCAAACGCTGCGCACCGGATATATAGTTTGTTGTCTTGTTTATTTTACTTAAATATGCATATAAAATGCCAAATTGAGTCAAAATGATGAAAATAGTCAACATTTTCTTGGCGTTTTGCGTCCAATTGATGAAATGCAATAAAAATGAGCTAAAAATGCAAAAAACGCTGTATTACCACAAAAAGCGTATTAAAACGCTATTTGGATCCTATTCGCCATTTGACCAGCAGAGACTAAATGTTTTATTAATTTCACCGTATTTTATGGTTTTGCTTCTCCCTTAAAAAATTCTGTTTATGAGCCTGGCTCGAAGATGTACCGTTACACAGTATACTTCAAGTTGAGCATGGCGCGCTGCAGTAAATTTGAAGTTAAGCATTCCAGAGACTCTAAATAAGAATCCTTGGGAATTTACGCTGAAATTAGAAGCAAAAGGTAGAAATAAAGTTATCGCACAATCAATTTTTTGAAGCAAATATTTAAGGAAAAAGATTGCAATTTCGGTCAATTTAAATCTGTAGCAAAAAGTAGCTGGTTTCAAGCTGGGAAACGTTAACTAATCAAAAGGCTAAAAGTTAAAATACTAAAAGCTAATCTCCTCTGTGCTCACCTGATAAACCGTAAATCAAAAATGTGGCGCTTGAGTTACATGCAGAAACATGCTTAGTTTGTCGCCTGTAACCGCACCGCACATATTGCATTTGTAAGGATCCTAAAAGCAAAGCTCTTTTTTAATTAAGTTTCATGATCGAAAAAGCAAATTACAGGGTGAAAGATACACATATGCAAAATACTGCTTTTTGTGGGCACGATCATAATTTTCTTTCCTGCACTGATACTTGACTTTATTTTACTAACAATCTGTGATCTAATATTCCTAAAATCAGATTTTTTCACACCTAAAGCTGTGAACATGAGGTTAATTAAAACTGAAAATGTGCAATAATAAACCCCCACTCAATCATCAACGGCATTTTTGAATAACTTCGAGACGGAGGGAGTTTGACCCCGCGAAATGGTTACTGCTGATCACAGATGCACAGCAGGACCGATCGGGGGGGGTCAGCCGGTTTAGGGGGGTCAAAAATTGAGCTTTTCGGGCCAAAATTACCTCAAAAACTGATATAAGCGCTAAAATCGCGTTAAAACTACGTTATTACACAGTTTCTGATCAATTTGAATTACGCTTCAAAAAAATTTCCAGTTTTCATCCGTTTTCGACGTTCATTTTACCTCATTTTCCCCCACAAAATTTTTCATATTCTAATTCGGGAGGTCTAAATCCCCCAAACCCCCCCCCAAGTGCATTTCTGCTGCTGACTCATAACATAATTTAGAATTAACAAAAACTGAAGAGTATTCTGTGCCATTTATAAAGTTTTAAAGAGTTTTAGCATAAAGATACACTAACTTTTCGGCACCTTGCGCCAGTATGTCAATTTTGGGTCATACATCATAAGACTCATAAATTTTTTCGAAAATGTTTTATTTATAGATATGTCGTCAGAAAGGTCGAAAAGTGGTATTTTGTAAATTTACAAAGTGGGCGCAGCGGGCCTCTGAATGTGGGTTGAAGAAAAATTTGAAGTCGAGCATTTCAACATTTGCTTGTAGATAGGCAAAAATAATGGTGTCTTTGAGCTTTACACAGTAATACCTAGCACCAGTGTTTTTTTTTGTACAAGGTCCGTTTGTACATGTACAAAGATGGTCCCTAAAAGTCTTAATACATTTTGCACACACAAATTTTTGGGTATTATAATATGGTACATAAGCGATTTTAGTGTGGCAAAAACAGAGTTGTTCGACCTTTGGTTACGTATTTCAGCAATTTCTAGGTTTCTGAGGGCGGAAATCAGTAATAATCGTCTCAAAACGGCGCGAAGCGCCAAAAAATTTGGCATTTTTCCTTTCAAAATGCAATTTCTGAAATTATAAAGATATATAGAACACACAATTGCTCATTTCGGCGCGGAGCGCCGAGAATTTTTGCGAATTTCGAACCTTTTTTGCAGTTTTTGCCTTCCAAAAAATCTTTGTACATGTACAAAGACGGTCCCCAAAAAGTCTTTGTACATCGCGAAAAATCTTTGCCGAATACAAAAAAAACCGTGCTAGGCACTGAATAAATATTAAAAAATGACTTTATTTGAATTATATGTAAATAACTAGGCGCGAAACGCCCTAAAATTTAGGGCATATTAGTTCAAAAGTGTGCTATAATCCATCCAAACAATCTTTTAGATGCGCTTTAAGAATTTCAATTGCTTCCTTTGGGGGACCCTTTTAAAAAATAGCCATACTTCCAAATTTTGGGTTGGACTACCCCCCCAACCCCCTTGGAAAAGAATAAATGAAAGATTTTCCGAACGAAGGCCGTCTTAAAATTTCCATGCTGTGAACAATGTCGGTAGGCAAATGTATTATTACTTTAATGCAAACTTACTTGATAACCGTGATAACCCATGTGTATAGCATACATGACCGAATCGGCGAAAGCCATTTCGCAGTATCTGCACACGTGCGCTTTAGACCAGTCTAAGCTGGGAGCAGAAGCTCCCGATGACCGTGAACTCTGTTCTACGATTGCTAATCGGGAGCTAGGTCTAGAAGCGTTCCCTACTTGCATATCAATACATCTGAAAATCATACAGTTTATTTAAATCGCAGTTTGAGTTTGCTTTTTTTGAAATTGAGTTCTCCTTGAATTACGGAACAAACTTTAAAAAAATAAAAATCTGTTTTTTCGCAAATTTTTATAAATTATCATACGAATAATTTATGTACATATGATAACAATAATTCATAAAAATCACAAAAATCACCCATACTTAAGCACACTGTTAAATATATAATGCTTTATCAACTTAGAAGATACGAGTCTTAGAGCAAATCAAATCACAGATTTAAGCTAATTAAAATAATTTGATAGAATTTTCATGAGTATGATTTTAAAAAAATTGTTTTCACTCGATTTTAGTTCTCTTTTCGTACGTCCAAAGATTTGATTAGTCGAAATCACTGCAATCTTTTATGTAATAAAAGTCGAAAATCTCAAGCGGACTTAAAGCGGACTTATACTGACGGGAAAACGTAGACTCTTGATACCAATTATCTTTACGGTGGAAAAAAAGATTTGCAGATCGAACTACCTCAGGGTCAGACTTACTTCCCGATTATATGCAACGAATGCCCTAAAGAGTAAAAATATGACAAATAAAGAATTAGTTTAAAAAATACGCATTTTGAATTTTTTTGTCATTTTTTACATCTTGGATCCATGTTAATTGTTTCTTCTTAATTCGTGATCACGATTTAAGCTGATAGGTTGAAATCGAAATCACGAAGTATGAAATTAATGCAGATAATACATAACAAATAAATCATCTCAGTAAACAAAAGCCTAGAAAGATTTTTTAAAGAGCCTCATAAATTTCAAATAAAAAGAGAATGAAAAATTAAATATAGCTCTTTATTAAATACAGAAATAAATCAGAAAGAGCAGTAGGTCATCAAGTAAAAGTCTGAAAATTTTTCCAAACACCCTATACGTTTTTATGCGTAAAAACAGTTCTGTCACGATTCCTTGTTCAATTGTGATTTCCCACAAGAAAATTAGGCACAAATAACATTAGCATTTCATTGTGACGTCTACAAGCATAATTGACCTCTTTAAATAAGATCAAAGTGTGCGCAATATATCGCTTACTTTTCATTCTCTGCTTTTTGATGACTACTGATAACCATAGTAGGCGCATCATTGTATCGGCGTGGACTTATTCCAGGAGAAGCCGACGAGCATCTTTGCAAACGTTGCGATATCTGGTCCAATTTGAACGCTTTGCCCTTTCGTCTCTTGTTTCCAAATGTAGTTAGCTGTCCAGGGTCTGATGTCGCAGCTTCATCGCTTCCCGAGTGTTTATCAATCGTAGAAGATGGCGAATTACTGTCGTGCAACAAATCATGATCCGGCTCTTCCGGACTCGTTAACCCTTCCATGGCTCTAACGCAATTACGCTGGGCTGATCCATGCTCCATTGAATCAAAGGCATTAGAGTCGCAGAACATTCGAGAATATGAGGGGCTTAGAGGGGTCACTTCGCTCGTTGAAGGATGCAGTGAAGTGTTCGTCCCCAGTCCATATCTTCGAAAAACTTCACAGTTATCGATCAAATGCTTGACTAAGTGGTTGGCTAAACTTTCCTTGCTGTCGAAATTGGTCTGATAGCAAAAATTGCATTTAAGAATTTGTACCTGCCTAGGTACGATATGCATCTCTTCGGAAGGAGAAGGCGTTCCGCCACCCATACCTTTCACATCAACGATGTGCGCAAACATATGAGCAGTGAGCTCATCTTTCGAGTCGAAGTTCGCCGAACAAATATTGCATTTTAATGGCTGCTTTTTGACTGTTAGATCGGTCGAAGTTGCCGAATCTTGATTGTCACAAGTTGATAGTATTACGGGCAACGTTGTTCCATAGGGTGCGCTAGTAGGCCTAGCCTGTTGCTGCCTAAAAACCGAAGCCAATGATTCGAGTGACAGTGCATTGGAGATGTAGCCCACTTTTATGGGCTGAGCGGAAGGCCTGGTGGGCACTGGAACTATCGGAGTTATTTGAAAAGTTGCTGAATTTGTCGCACCATTTGATGTGGCGCTTTTAGAACTGTTGCTTGCCTCTCCATTCTGTGGATCATCGAGTCCTTCGGGCGAATCTTGAGTATGAGTCACCGATGTATGGCCATATTTTTGTAAATGCAACTTCAAACTGTGCGGATATTTCGTGGTATAGCGGCAATCAACGCAACGATGTGGATAGAAATTCGAATGCGATTTCATGTGACTATTTAGCATGGATTTGTTGACGCATGTATAGTTGCATTTTTGACACTTGAAAGGCTTTGAGCCAAAATGGTTGTGCAAATGATACTCGAGATGGTGCTTGTACTCTGTGACGAACAAGCATTTTGGACAGGACAGTATGCGGTCGGATTTGATGTGAGTTCGCTGGTGGGTCCATTGGTCGATTTTTGAGTGCAACAGCATGTTGCAAGTCTTGCACCTGTAAGTCTTAGGCTTCCCACTGCTGTTCGACGAGCAAGGTATCATAGATTTTTCGAGAGGAATGTCGATCGATTGTTGTACGATTTTATTACTATTGCTTCTTTCAATAGCATCGTAATTCGATGCACTGGCGCTCGCTTGTGTCACTTGCATTTGCCCATTTGTCACAGGCAACGTTTTAGCATCGTGCGTATGAAAATCGTTCATGTGCCGTTTTAGTCTTCCAATAGTTCTACTTGTATAATCGCAAAATGAACATTTGTGATCGGCGTGCGTGTTCATGTGAGAATTATAGTGAAATTTAGATGTGCTGTTAAACTTGCATATTTGACATTTGTACATGATTGGCTGCGGTAACTGCTGTGTGCTCTTCAATGACTCCTGGCTAAGATTTGCGGGATTGGTCAGTAAAAGCTTACTAATGTCAGCACTGGGAATTATGTTGGTTTGTTGGGAGGCTAAGAGAAGTGCCGTGTTCAAAAAAGGGGACATGGAAGAAATGAGCTGTGACACATTATAATCATTAGCATCAGTGACCGAAGACTGTTCTACAATGCTGTCATGCAAGGCTACAGATTCTGAAGATTCGCCTGATTCTGACACCACAGCATGACTCTGGTTATAAGACTTTACAGCGTTATCATTTTTAGATGACAAAGGCATAGGGATATCGTTAGCATGGGAGTTTTCGACTACAGTCGCATGAGCACTTTCGTTTGAAGGCTTATTAATCATATGTACCGTAGTATCGTGTAATTTTAGCCGAATTCGTTTTCTTTGGTATCCTTGGGTTTTCTCGACTGAAGAAGATATGTCCCTCATACTTAATATCGCCTTAGCCGCTTCTAAATCACCATTGACACTGCTTCTTGGCACATTCTCGTCATCCGCGTCTTTACTATTTTCGGGCCACTCGTTGAACTTACGCGTACAGAATTCTCTCAAAAAATTCAGCTCCCTGATCATTTTATTATGTTCGTCATCTGACATAAGAGACGCCGATAGGTCAGATTTTTCACCTAAATATATGCGATTCATACTAATGTCCAATTCGTCATTTACTTTTTTCTTACAAAAGCTTTGCGCCGACCCATTTCCTTGTTGTGTATCGTTTAAAGTTTCCGATCTTATTGGTTCTTCGTTTGAGTTTACTTTTGGCGCATTACTGGTCAATGAATAATCGAGACAAGCATCAATGGCAGTGTTTGTGCATGATTGAGAGCAAATTGATTTATCCATTTGCATTTCAGGAGATGCTGAACCTTGAGTTTTTCCCAGTGGTGAAAGGTTAGCTGTTAGTGGATTGACCATAGTTGGCAATGATTGAATGCCCGGAATCTGTTCGTTCCGCACGCTGCTCGCAGAAAATCCTTTCAGCACTTGCGAATTTCGAAGTTCTAGTGATAAAGCAATATTGGCTCTTTTTGGGTTGACATTAAAATAACCTGGTGTTGGCATGGTTGGAATTTCCAAACTTCCCCAGGGATTGGAACCGTTTTGCATTTTCAGGGAATCCAGAAACTGTGGACTTGACTCAATTTTTGATTGTTGATCATCCTGCAGTAAGGAACCGATTGATGACTGTAGCCCGTTTGACGACGCTGGCAAGGGCAAAGATTGAGCCGATGTTATTGGAGATGTGCCGGTTGCCGAGCTGAGCTGATATGAGGACGGTTTTAGCACTGAGCTATACCAAGATAAATTTTCAGGAGAGTTGTCCGATGTACCAAAAATTTGTTGATGCGGTCCGTTGTATTGCGACATTCCTAATGTGAAGTATGATTGAAATTGTAAGAGTAGAGCTTAAATAAATTCGAATTTTCACTGAAAAAATGGATAAGAAAATGCTAGGATTGCTCATTTTTTTGCTCGAGAAATATTTGTAATCTAAATAAAATATTCGTTGCGTAGAATTCTCGCACAAAAAAGAGGTTTCTTTGGTGCCATGAAAGTCAATAAATTGATTATACAGCGCGAAGCCGCCTTGAGAATTTGAAATATGGGAAAGAAAGCAAAACTGTAGCTATAAAAAATACGGCAAAAAAGATAAAAAAATGACAATTCTTTTAAAAAAATGAGCGAAATCGTTCTTGAAGTACAAATAGTTATTTTCTACGCAGTTCCGGCACCCAAAGTTAGCTTTAACGACTGACAGCTTGAGACTAGTATTCTCAGCAACAGTTGACCTCCCACAATTCACATAGTGAAACTCTCATATACGCAACACTGACAAAAAATCCTGGCTTAGAGCCCACCTGCACTTATCTGTTCTCAAATGAGACAAATTTTACAATTGAGAAACAAGAAAGTCATGGAGAAAGCTCCGCTAACACTAATCAGAATGGAAAAATTTTATGCGAAAAACAGGGCAAAACCCTAATATTATCATAAATTTTCTGCGAAAGTACTTGAAATTGATAGAAAGTGCAGATTCGCATGATTTTACGCTATTTTAGCGTTTGTATCAGTTTTTAGGTCATTTTAGCTCTAAAAAATACGCAAGGGCACTAGCGGATCCCGGAAAAAATTTTTGGGATGAGCGGTTTATATATTATTCAAAAATAGAAAAATGAGAAATTCTCTTATGAAAATGAGGCAAAATGAAGGTAAAAAACGGATGAAAATTTGAAAAATTTGTTCAAAAGTGCTTTAAATTGACAAGAAACTGTGCAATTACGTAGTTTCAATGCTATTTTAGCGCTTATACCAGTTTTTGACGTGATTTTGGCCCAAAAAAGCTCAATTCTTGATCCCTAGACCGGCAGATAGGGATGCAGCGGATCCGGGTTTTCCAATAATACCGGATCCGGATCCGGATCCGTACAATTCAAAATAACGGATCCGGATCCGGATACGGATCCATAAAATTTAAAATAACGGATCCGGATCCGGATCCGGATCTTTAGTTATTAAAATAACGGATAATAACGGATCCGGATCCGGATCCGGATCCATGAATATGCATTATGAATGCTTAATTTTTTTAATACTTAAATTTTTGTTCGCAAGTACATGCTCATTAGTTTCAGAAGCAGAATTACTGTAAGATGATGAAATAAGCAAATCTGCATGAGCTTGGTTCAGTGGTCAGGATTGATCTTAATTCGGCTGTAGCTTGAAAAACTGCGAATCTGGCGTCTTCCTCTCATTAATCGGAAATGCCAAAAAGCATGTCTAGTCCTATCTGAAACTATTTTACGCTAGCTGATAACGAAACTAAATCGCAATGTAATCTTTGCGCAGCAAAGCTTTCCAGAAGCGGTGGAGGGGTACCACCCAGTGTTTTTTTTGTACAAGGTCCGTTTGTACATGTACAAAGATGGTCCCCAAAAGTCTTTGTACATTTAGTACATGCAAATTTTTGTGTATTATAGTACAATAGCGATTTTAGTGTGGTAAAACAGGGTTTTCGATCTTTGGTAGCGTATTCTATCTAATTTCTGGGTTTCTAACGCCAAAAATTATTAAAACTTGTCTCAAAACGGCGCGAAGCGCCGAATAATTTGACATCTTTCCATTCTAAATGTAAATTCTGCTATTTTAAAGATATATAGGACAAACAATTACTCATTTCGGCGCGATGCGGCCGAAATTTTCGGGAATTCTACACCTTTTCACAGTTTTTGTCTTCTTAAAAATCTTTGTTCATTTTGTACACACAAATTTTTGGGTACTATAATATGGTACAGTAGCGATTTTAGTGTTAAAAACAGAGTTGCTCGACTTTTGGTAGTGTATTCTAGCAAATTTCTGCGTCTCCAAGAGTAAAAATCACTATCATCTTAAAAGGGCGCTAAGCGCCGAAAAATTTGGCATTTTTCCCTTTGGAATCCAATTTCTGCCAATTTAAAGATATATGCAGCACACAGTTACTCATTTCGGTGCAAAGCACCGAAAATTTTTGCGAATTTCAGACCTTTTTTGCAATTTTTGTCTTCCCAAAAATTTTTTTACATCTACATAGACGGTCCCGAAAAGTTTTTGTACATCGGAAAAAATCTTTTCCGAGTACAAAAAAACACTGGTACCACCTGTATGAAAAAGCGTCTGCAAACTAAGCATGCGGCGGATAATAAAAAGTTCAAAGCAGTGGAGTCTCAGCAGATCGAAGAAAAGGAAAGAGGTATTCTTGCTAAGCACAGATTGTAAAAGATTCGCGTCAGGCATGTCTACTTTCCTTTGCAGAAAAACGCGCAGATTGCGAAAAGACTGCTTTGAAACATGAAAAGCAAAAATTACAAATGACAATGGAAGCAATGCTTACTTGCTGTATGAAATATTTTATATTTATGAGAGGATTCCTAATTAACTTATGTACGATTTAAGGGTAAAAAATGAATAACAAGATCAATTGATATAGATGAGCGGTTAGTTGAGCTTATGACTTTGAGCGATCAGAAAATCTGCTGTTTCTTAAATACAATTTGCCTGTCATTGAATTTGAGTATTAAGTCAATCAAAGTAAAGCTTTTGTCTCATAATGATGTTGTTTCTTCAATACAATTCAAGGTTTAATGATCTTTTATAATAATCTCTTGGATCCGTTTAGGATCCGTTTTAAACTGTAAGAATAACGGATCCGGATCCGGATCTTATTTTTAAAAATAGCGGATCCGGATCCGGATCTTAATTTTTCAAAATACCGGATCCGGATCCGGATCCAAAATAATACCGGATAATAACGGATCCGGATCCGGATATCCGTTGCATCCCCACCGGCAGACCCCCCCAGATCGGTCATGCTGTGCATATGTAGTTTACAGTCCACGCCCATACGTTGTTGGGACGCGCGATGAGATAGAACGAACGATAAAGTGGGATATACGAAGAAGTTTGAGAGGGCATCCTAAGTTTGGGGCATCAGATCGTCTAATAGATGGTGCAACATTAATTATGCGTGTTTTGAAACATGTCAGAATTTTTGACTTTTTAGTCGCCCAAAATCAAATATGCAATCATTTTTGGATCAAAGACGTTTCTCTGGTTTAAGGACCGATTCATGATGGTTAAAGGGAGACGACCATACATGGGCAGCAACAAAATTCTGGGGTTCCGATAGGGCCAAATTGCCGAAAATAGCACCGAAAATTCAATTCTGGGATCTATCGATGTTTGGTAGACGACCTTACATGTACAGCGTGAAAATTCTGGGGGAGTGGGCCTGCCCCGAAACAATTTTATAAAGTACTTTTTGGGTAAAGAACGATGGTTCAAGTCAAAAACACTGTCTTTTACCTTTTTGGATGATGCAAGAACGCTTAAAACATCAAACTTTCTGCGACTTTTTTTGAAATATCACCAATTCTGGGAGTCGCATTCGCATCCATTTTGCTAAGATCATTAGCCATTCTAGAGGTCAAACCCCCCAAGGAATACGTATGGAGATTATTCTCCATCACGAACCAATTATACTTGGCAACTTTTTGTGATTTTCTGTCGTCACTCAGAGCGCGTTCCTGAAAGTTTACGCCACATCTTATACAATGCTTGAATTATAATAATAAATTTAATAAAAATACAAATTGATGTTGTTCACCACACCTTTATTAAAAGCTACAATCTGGAACTGGCGTTTATTAAAACTTTCAATATATTGTTCTATAAGACAGAAAAATACTCGCAATCGTTATCTTCTGTCTTCTTCAATTTTCAAGCTTTTTGGCACTCCGTGCAGTATTTTAGCTTGTTATTTTACTCAGTGAATTTTCGACAGCATATGCTTTGCTCTAAACGACTGTAAATAATTTTAATTTTCCGAAAATCAAATCGTCGCATCAAAACAAGTTAAAGGTACGAAGAATTGTTTCAGGGCAATTCTGTACATGCAGACATCCAATTTTGGTGCTTTGACTGTTTTATGAAAATTGGGAATATTGCTTATAATGAAAGTCTTGGATTTGCTAGTGATCGGTTTGGACGGATTTAAGGGCTAACAGGGAGAAAAGCTCGGACATAACCGAAATGCACAGGTCAATTTTTTTCCGTTCAACAAATAAGCAACTGATTTTCGAGCACCATCTTTCGTATAAATAAGAAAAGCTTTAGAATGTCTGAAATAAGTTGCGTTTCAGAATTTATGCTATTTCAAACAAAAAATATACCTACAGTATTACTTTTATATGTATTAGGGAAAATTATGCAAAATACCTAACTTTGTCGTCTTAATAATGGAATAGTAATCAATTCAATATCAGTTTAAAGTTTATAAAAATAATCATTTTTGGATAATTTTAGCGTAATATTGTTTGAATAACTTTCCTAAACATACTTGACCGCATTAAAATTACCATTAACTCTGGTTGATTGAAAAACATATTAAAAAACTTCTGAGCTGTCGAAAAAATTAGTTAATCAATCAATATAAGCATATGCGATCATTATTAATATTAAAATACAACAGTAAGCTAAAATCACGAGCAAAATCCAAAGCTGAACCATAAAATTACGTTCCGGAAATAAGTGAACAAAGTGCTAATTTCCCTATTTCGATCATGTTGGCCTGTACAAAACGAAAGTAGCAAATAGATAAATATAAGATTGTGTCTAATTAAAGTTAACAAAATTTGACATCACATTTTTTGTTGTTTTAATCTGAAGTGTTTTTATAATGTAATAAATCAAAAACAACGTCTCACTTCTTTTAATCAGAATACTGACGAGATTCTTGCAATCGACCCGGGAAGATTTGAGCCTTAATCACAGGCCCACGTATAACTGCTTTTAGTGATGCGCAAACGTAGTTCTGATCTAAATGGGTAAAATTAACGATTAAGCAATAGAAGTAGACGCGGCATACTTACAAACACGAAAATATTTTTTCACGATATTTAGAAAATATAGGTGGATAAAAGATTTTCGAAGTAAATTCCATCATAAGAATTGAGGAATAATGATATTCATTTAATTACGGCTATATTGAACAAAAAATAAGGACATTGCTTTATAATAGTGAATTCAGGCTGCGTGGCTCGGAGCAAAATATGCATGCGACCTTAGAGAGAGAGAGAGAAGGGAAATTTTTATAAAGAAATAGTAAAAATCATCAATACGAGAAAGAAGCAAAAAGAAAAAAAGAAAATGAGGAGAAAAATAAACAAGTAAATAAATGAATAGGTACATAAAAAGGCAAATACTACAAAAAGAAAAGAGAAAAAAGAAAAAAACAATGAAAAAAGAAGAAGAAAAAGAGAAGAAAGAAAGACAGATATAGAGGTGCATCATGCTATTAGTAAGAAAGAAACAAAAAGGACGCGTGAAATAGCACAAGTGTACCTAAAAAAATTATATTATAAGAGATTACATATTTTATGAGGCGCAAAAGTCTAAATGAAACAGAAAAAGTAGGCAGGATTATAAAACGAAATTTTACATAAAAAGGAAAAAAGGAACATAGAAAAAAATCATATAAACAGACGAGGTCATATGAGGCAAAGTTAAGGAAAACAGATAAAAAATCTAATTATTTCCATAGAAGTGCTGAAATGGTCTTCCAACTGAGGAATAAGACATTTCACGTGCTATTTTGGGGGTTACATTGCTTTTAATGACAGACATCTCAGCTCGCAGGGTTGAAAATTTTTCGTTTTCAGTTTTCTGACCCCATGACCAACTATGATGTAGGTATTCCATGGCTGAATTGGTAGTGGTGTTCGCTCCTCCTAGCATGACCGCTGACCCTACGCAAAATGATCTGACCCCAACATTTTGGTTATCCAAAAATTCACAAAAATGTGCTGTTCAAGTGCTTCAAGCGATCCTTACCTCAAAGGTGATAATTTTCTAATATTCTCATTTTTTTTTGATTTTATTATGCACAATTTACTCGACATTTTTCGGATTTTTTTTCGTTTTCCTGATGGAAAGAACGAGCTCCCTGACTAACGTAGAAAGAAGTATTTTTGACCAGGGGGCGGATTTAGGGGCGAGCTGCCGCCCCCCCCATTGGCCCAAATAGTGCGCAAAATTAAGGATTTTTGAGCAATTTTCAGCGATTTTCGGGTTAAAATGGCTAATTTTTCCGCCCAAGTCAGGGTTCCGCCCCCTCCTTAGGGGTACCGCCCCCCTTAGGAGAATACTGGATCCGCCACTGTTTTTGACGCGTACTTATCGTTTTTACGCCTAAAAAAAGCAATTTATGGAAATTGTTCGGGCTTGACCCTACCAAAGTTTTCATGCTGCATATGTATCGTTGGGACTGCAGTCGCAGGTCTAACACAAAGTGAGAAAAAAGATTTTTGAATTTTAAAGCTGCACCTTTAAGTACTTCCTAATTTGCCTGCTACTTCGTACCAAAGAGTTACAAATATACGAAATTTAGGAAATATGCAATTTGATGGAACAAATTTTATATAAAAAGACCTCTAATTAAGGTTATTTCGCGGGTCAAGTGATGGAGCCTTTTGTGGACATTTATATTCAAAAAAGCACACACGGTTTGCGTTCATATTCTCAGGAGAAGAGAATTTCATAAAAAATAAGGTAAAATAATTGAAAAATAAATAAAAATTAGAAATTTCATAAAAGTGTACAAAATCGTCCAATAACAATGAAGTAAGATAGCTCTCATGCAACTTGGCCATGTTGATCTGATTTTCAAGACAATTTTAGTGCAGAAAAAGTTAAGTTTTTCTTCCTTCATATGAAGCAGCAATCGAGTATCTAAAAAATCTAAAAAATTCCTTCAAAGTGTTAAAAGGAAAGAACCAGGCGAAAGAAATTCGGTAGGAAAGATAAATGCCGAAATCGGAGTGGATGAAATTGCAAAAAATAAGATTTTAAAAACTAACACGGACAGCAGACTTCTTGGTATTATTCTGGAAATAAAGTGAACGATGATGTAATAGATTTTATTCAGACCATCTGAAAACGAGAAAACTCCATACGCAAAATAGCTTCGTTTAACTTATACTAAATAAGAAATATTATCGCACATAACTGTGCTTAAGAATAGCCGAATAATGGTTAATATTCTTGTGTTCACTATATTCACCCTCATTTAATAAAAGTGATTTTTACTTAATTGCTCTAAAGAAAGTTAAAAAATTCAAAATACAAAGCGAAATAAACTAATATTTACGCTGTTTTCTAGAGCATTTTGCTAGTCTATTGACTAAGCTTGCGATTGTCAGGAAAATTACAATAAAATCATTGGAATGTTCAGTAAAATTATTCAACATAGTTTTAAACAAAGATTAACTACTTATTCAATGAGAATGCATAAAAAACATAGATATTTGAGATCTCAGACTAACCTCAAGCAGTATTTTTGTTATCTCTCTTCCTGCTGTCCTTATTTCACCCGTTGCGTAAAAGTCGTGCTGCTGAGGTCAAACTACCGTAATCCGATAGGCCAATGCAAAAAAATTATCGACAATTTTTCCCTAGTGTCTAACTAAACGACGACTAGCACGCGGCACGTTTTGCGAGCGAACCCTAGAAGCAAGGCCGGTCAGTTGACCTCGAGTGACCTTGAATGGCCGATCAGTCGAAAAAATGGCATGTTTTTCTGAGAGCAGCCACTGCCAAAAAAGCGTCTGGTCTTTGTGTACCGAGACGAAGCAATAAAAAGAAATAAAACGTCTGGATCCGCCGGCCGACCAGTCAAAACAACAACAGCCGACTGGTCAATGCGTTGTGTTGGAAGTGGTCAAACAACAAATAACGTGTGGGAGCCTTTTTGGGCTTTTTCCGAGCACCGTCGTTGTACAAATGTATCGATGACCGCTACGCTACAATAACACTAACGCAATAATGGCGACCTAAGAAACTCCTGTTACTATCATTTACACGGACACCGAGTAATCAGAGGTTTTTACCAACCGCGGTCAAAACAGTTGTTGTTGTTGCCGTCCGCTGGAACATCAACGAAGCGGGTTGCGTATTATTGGTCAGTTTTTCGACTATTCGTTCATTATTTTCGTCCATTCGATAACAATAATATGTGGGTTGAATATCTGGCAAGAGTATACTGTAATAGAACTCGTTGCAGCGTACAATAATAGAGCGGTGGTCGAAAAACATCGAACGGAAGGCGAGAGGGGGCGAATTTTACGCAATAATAACGACCCTATATTTTTGACGCGGTTGCCAGCGCCAACGCACAAAGGCCTTGATACCGCTGATGGTCATTCGGCGAGGTAGACTTAGAGAGGTCCGAGCAAAAAATCGATGTTTTTAAGAAAAAGGGAACATAAGTAAATTATGCAGTAGGTATAGCGTATATGTTTACCATCGCGCCTATCTAGTGACCGTAGTAGCCAGCCGTTGGTCATCGGCCAGTAAACAACAACGCTCTCTAACATAAAAATCGCCCTCCCTATACTTTAACGTACATATGTGTAAATAACGCGGATTTTTAAAATTATTTTGCTTACGCAACGTTACACACACGTGCTATCTACGCCGGGTGCATTAAAATATTGACTCTCAACCGCATCTTGTTTACGAGTAGGTTAGGTTGCTTGTGAGTTTTTATGTAGTATATTTTATCTCCCGTTCCGTGTGGCGTCCGTAGCGGGGTCGCAGAAAACTGCGGTCACTAACATCGCTATTATGGGTTGCGGTTTCGTTACGTTACCAGCTGAGATGTACATATACTTTGCCATTTATGATAAGTGCGTGGAATATTTTGCAAGAATTAGCATATTGCCATGGTTTTCCGCCCGCAGTGCTGTGTATCAGGGAAGAAAGCGCGCTTTAAATAATATTCGCAATCTCGATGCATACATAATATTGCATCAACGTGTGTAAAACCCGCAATGGCGCAAGCGTTCTAGAAATATATGTTGTGTTTAGTTCAAATTTTAATGCAACGGTCGAAAAATGACCATTGCCGCATATGTCGAAAGTATCTATTGGTCATTTTTATCCAAACCGGGTACGGCTTGGCGGTGCCAGACGCGATTTTTCGGAGAAAACAAGTGCGCCGGATTTAGCAACAATATCTTTGCTTTGCGCGCAAAATATTGCTAGAATAAATACACATTGACTCGTGTGAAATCCTGCGCGACTCCAAATAATCAAAATTTTGCAAAACAAAATACTTGAGCACACGCGTGCCTGACATTTCGCAAAATTAACCGAATACGACATTGTCACCATACGTGGGCTGCACCAAAATTCTAGGGGGTGTGCAAGATTTTTCAAAAATCAAAAACTGGTCTTAACGGCAAAAAACATCATTTTTCAATGTTTCTCATTGAGCACTGGCATCAAAAAATTGCGAAAAAATTTTCAAAAATTGAATTCTGGGGGTGGGGTATTTTACACGCCCAGGTGTGATTATCACTAACTGGACGACCGCTATGTATGCTTTTGCGCAATACACATTTCTTTGAACTTTGCGCTTCATCGAGAAACAATTCTTTGTACCTATCTAGTCCTTTTGGCGCATAACGCTAATTAAAATCTAGAATAAATTGATTTGGAATCTGTAATTAATAGATGATCTAGCGAATTTAGAATGGAGAAATCGCAATGCTATGCTGTTTTCATAATATTTGAATACAAAAACTGAAACGATATCCAAAAAATATATGCAGACTAGCTCCAGTTACTGCGATTGCTTAGCTAGAAAAATTCCATGAAACACCCGTACCGAATTCTGAATTTATCGGAATTTTTGATGTATAATTTTAAAATCAGTTTTCTCATCAAACGCTGTTATTTTTCCACATGAACGTCACCTCGGTATCAAGTCGTTTCCTATTCTACACTTGAAACGAAAAAGTATGACACTTCTCTGATTTTTACCATCTCATACTTCATGACCTTGATCTTATGCCAAGATTTTACTGAATAAGATTTGTTATCGCCTAAGAATAGTTATCGTCCTAAGTTTACGTGCGATGAAGAGCGATTAGAATTTTGCGTTCTTACTGTATATTAATTCATGCGCTTCATCTATTCTGCGGACAATTCTCAGTAGTTTATCCTTGCAAATAACAACACGCAATATTCTTTAGCCCCTTGGCCCTTACGGCATCGCCGCACAATACCCATGTAAGTATTTACATGTATCGAGCTTAGGTACTGTGCACGTAAATATGTATGTACCTACTTACAATTTGCACGTACAGTATGCTCCATTTTAAAACTACGTGCATGTTTTAGAAAATAATTTATTCTGGTCAAAACAGCAGCTGTATAGATTTTGCAGAAAGAGAAAATGGTTTGTTGTATGTAGTGACCGCTGCTGACCATCGGCTAGCACAACGCTCAGAGTGGCCTGGTCATCATTATCGGTTATCGGTGCCTGGTCCGAGTTGATACGAGAAAAATAAAATTTTTCAAAATGCTTGCGTCAATATTGCGTTGCTCTGGGTGACAAATCTAATTCCGGATTACGCGTTGACCAAAAAGATTCGCGTAATTTTGCCCTAACCTACTGCGCGCGTTCGGCGAGAAATTTTTGCGAAAACAAGCGCCAGTGCGCACACGAAACATTCGCGTTTATATTATAAAAATGCAAACCGTCGAATTAGTATTCCAAATGATCTGGACATACATATAAGTAAAATGCGAAGAAAAACGTAAATACCAACGCCGCTATTAAAAGAATTTAATGCATGCAAATAAATGACATGTTTAAAAATATACAAATTTTACGAGTGCCTGTTTACATTGTACATTGAATTTGGGAGTAGATGCAGAATAAGGGTTCTGTCGGAAATCAGGCACGTAGCGGGCCGTCCGATTTCGGGGAGAACTACAACCAATTTTTGTGGGGACTAAGCCCAAAAAGCCAAAAATAGCACAAAATAACGTTTAAAAAGTCCGATTTTTCTGAATTTTGGGGGTCCGAACCCCCCATTCCCCCAGAGATACGTGCCTGTCAGAAATCCGTAGGAATAGGTTTAGAAACTTTTGATTCTTTTTCGAAAAGTGCTGCGGTCGAAAAAATTTGGTGCGGAAAAGAATTCTGATTAAAAACTGACCATATTGTTTCCCAAATATTTTGAATTTCACTGCCCAATTCGAATTTTTTGTGATTTAGTATTAAGCGTCTGAAATTCGTGTTTTTAAAATTTTTTCGCCAGAAAAAAATTATTCGTGTCATTTCTGTCCAAGCGCCTAGAAGTCGACGTAAGCAGCCAGACGCGATATTAAAATTTTTTGTGTCTCCTAGGCCCCCAAAGGAAAAGATGGAAAATTTGCGAAATGCGTCTAAAACACCGCCACAAACAGGTTTTTTGAGTACTTTTGAGCTAATAAACTTAAAATTTTCCATCGCTTCGCGCGGGATTTATAGCTTATGATAATTTTCTCTTCTAAACCGCTCAAAATTGCTCAAATTCGCCATCGTATAAAGCTCTGACAAGACACGCTCAAAACTGCCTTTATTATCGCCTATCTTCTAATTGTTCTTGAGATATCTGCACACGTGGGCGTGGGGGGGAGTACAGACCCGATCTTAGGCTTTTGGGGGCCCTGTGCGAAGAAACAATTTGCGGGCCCCTTGGTCTGGTGGCGGAAAACTACGAATATGAGCATGAGGCTAAACTATGGTTTATGACTTTAAAAAGTACCTGCCTTCATTGTACTACAAGTTATTAATCTGTTTCATCCAAGACGGTGTATCCAGAATTTTTTGTGGGGGCACAGCATCTCAGCTTTTTCCTCAAACAGTCAAAAATTGGTACAACTTCGGTATGTACATACAAAATAGCGGTTTTCGCCGTTCTAAATTTTTTTTGTTCAAAATTATTTCTTGAGCAAGATTCGATAACTGCTAGAATTTCAAACAACTTTCGTAAAAGTTCTGAGTCGGAAAATTTCTGAGATATGTATATATGTGTATGATGCGGAAGGATGTTTTCATATGCTGAAAAAAGCCACATGGATCTTCTAGATTTAGGGGACGAGAATTGTAGAGTCAAATAATCTTGACAACTAAGTTAGGCCAAAATGTTGATTTAGATTTTCTTAAAAAGAAAAAATAAATATTTAGTTTATTTTAATCGTAAAAAATATGTCGTTCAAAATAGCCACGCTTCAACATTCATTCAAGCTCGACTCACTCCACTAAAAATTTTGTTAATTTCCTTCATACTCAATTCTGGTCATTGCATTGAAAAAACATTACAAAAAATAAATAATCCTGCGCTACGCTACGCGCCATAAAATTTTGTCATATTCATGATGCCTTATTTAAAATTAGGCGTTCAGGAGACAAAAATTATACAAAAACAATAAATCTGGCGCGGAGCGTCTAAAAATTTTGGGCTTGTTGGCTTAAAAGTGTGCTAAATCTATTCTGACGGTCTTTCAGATGCATTTAAGAATTCACACATTGCGGTTTTTCTCCTCCGGGGGACTCTTATAAGAAATACTCTACATACAAAATTTTGGAGGACTGGTCCCCAGTCCCCTATTAGATACAAGCTGCTGAAACAAGGAATGCTGTGAAAAGATAATTCTTGAGGTAAAAATATACATAGCTTCCATCCAGACCGACCAAAATCTAAATGAATGTAATTAAGGTGGAAACCTTATTACGATGACCGATAGGAAATAAAAAATCATTACAAGATCTATATTCTTCATCTCTCATCAAGTGGGTTAGGTCGATTTTTCGAAAAATCTTGCGTCAAAGTGATTTTTTAAATAAAAATAGGCAAAATAAAACGACGAAAAAGCGCTATTTCGCACGTAAATGGTACATTTTTGGACCAATTTTGACTGTTTTTGGAAAAGTTGGTGTACCGCCCTCCTTAGGGAAATCCAAGATCCGCCACTGCTCGCACATATACTAAATTTCTAACTTACAAACTAATAGTATACTGATAATACCTTTTCTGGAGCATAACTACCACAAAATGTTAACTATCATAAGAACATATTGTAAAAACAAAAACTAAGAAAAACTGTAGGCACAAGTGAAACAGACTGGTACGAGAAATTGATGAGCAGCGCCAAAAATTTTTTGAATTTACATAAATAGAAAGGTCATTTAATGTCTATCTGCTGAATAGGGAGCGTTAAGAAATGCAAACCCAGACGATTATGGCGACCGCCCATTACCCACTAAATTTTTCCTTGCTTGGTCTTTTAGGGGTCCTCGGGGGCCCCGGGGCCCAGTGTGGTTGCACACTTAGCACATGCCTAAGACCGGGCCTGGGGGTATGCAACCCCTGAAGGCTGAATACCCGCCAGAAACCAAAATACCCTCACCCAGAATTCCATTTTTGAAATTTTTTCACTTTTTTCGCAATTTTTTGATTCCAATGGATAGTGCTTGATGAGAAACGTTGAAAAATGGTGGTTTTTTCGCCATACCACCATTTTTAAGACTATTTTCTGACCTTTGAAAAATCTTGCACCTCCACCCAGAATTTTGGTGCTGCCGACCTAAAAATTTTCAGCCTCCCTTGAAATAAAATCCTGGATACGGGTCTGTAAGGCATAGTCCCACTTCCTCGAATGTCTCATCCACACATGGGCGTGGGGGTTGGGGGTATGCACCCCGCAGAAGTTAGAATACCCCACCCCCAGAAATCAAAATACCCCCCCAGAATTCAATTTTTGAAATTTTTTTAGCTTTTATAGAGATTTTTTGATACCATTGGATAGTGCTCGATGAGAAACGTCGAAAAATGGTGTTTTTTCGCCATACGACCACTTTTAAGACCATTTTTTTTACCCCATCACAAATTTTTTCACCCCTCCCCCCAGAATTTCGGTGTTGCCCACCTATAGTCTCATCCACACATAGGCGTGGGGGTATGCACCCCCCAGAAGTTGAAATACCCCCCCCCCCCGAAATCAAAATACTTCCCCCCAGAAAATTTTTTTTGCTTTTTCAGCAATTTTTGATGCCATTAGATAGTGCTTGACGAGAAACGTCGAAAAATGGTGTTTTTTTCGCCATACAACCACTTTTGAGACAATTTTTTGACCTTTAAAAATTTTTTTCACCCCCCCCCCCCACAAGAATTTCGGTGCTGCCCACCTATGGTCTCATCCCTTCGAAAGTCATACCTCTTCGAACGTCTCAGGTCTCAGGTTTTCGCAACGTTACGTAAGACAGAAAATCCCATCTCTTCGAATGTCCCCTTCGAACAACTCAACTCTTCGAACGTCCCACTTCTTCGAATAATGATACAAAATGGAAATAATTGTCTCAAAAAATCCCACCTCATCGCATGTCCCATCTCTTCGAATGTTCCACCTCTTCGAATGTCTCATCTCTTCCAACGTCTAGCCTAGTCGAATTTCCAGCCTCTTCTAATGTCTTTTCTCTTCGAATGTACTACCTCTTCGAATCTAAAAAAATGGTGAAGTTGCTCAGCGTGACCTAATCAATACCACCCGTGCAAAGTTTCGTCTGTCGCAAGAGCGAGCTTTAACACCGGTCGGACCAGGTTTCGAAATTCTGTTGATTGAAATTCGAAGATATCTAAAATACATCGTACATCTATAGGATAGACATGAATTTATCCTTTCATGATTAAATTGTGGTTCATTGATTAATCATGCCTTAGTTTTCATAATTTATTAGGTTTTTAAATGTTATACAATTTAAGCAGCTGCCATTTTGAGCAGTATGATACACAGACATGCACAGCATGGGGATTCTGGGGAAGAGGGGGTGGGCTAGGGGTGAAATCTTAAAGTACTTTTTTGGGCCCAAAAATGGTGGGTGCGCGTCAAAAGCATCTTTTTCTGGCGTTTCTAACGATGCTCTATCTTTCTAAAGCATAAAAACGTTTAAAAAAATTTCGAAAAAAGTCGAATAGATTGAAACATATATATATATGTGTGTCAAAACATGAGTATAAATGCGCGATGCGCCGCAAATTTGGCACTTCTGAGCAAATAGATAGCTGAAAACATTTAAAAATGCACTTTTTCTACCAATTTTCAAGAAGGTTTTGGAAACTTTTGAAAAATCGCCAATTCTGGGGGAAGGAGGGTTAAAAAATTTTTGCGGGGGGCTGAGAGGTGAAAATTTTTCTGGGGTGAGCCCCCAAACCCCAGCCCCCAAGATCATGTATGGTAATGCACCTTTTCTTAAATTAAATAGCAATATAACTTCGTTAATTTTTCCCACGACAGCAAGATCACAAACCTAATTGTGTGAGCAAAACTTTGATTACATTTGAAACATCTATGTATATCTTCATAATGTACATATTTTGCCGCGGCAACCATGTTCTTCAAAAACAACTAATTTCTCAGTAGAAAATTTACAAAAAAGTAAAATTAAGGCCTGATAATGCCCGCCCATATAACATCTTGTACTGAAAAATAAGACGATAAAGCGGAACACGCGAAAGATAGCATTAATCGCTACGCGATGAATTAGGATTTTCGAAGAAGTAGAACATTCGATGAGATAGGACATTCGATGAGATGATGGATTCGAAGAGGTGGGACATTCGATGAGATAAGACATTTGAAGAGTTAGGATATTTCGAGGAGGTGGACGTTCGAAGAGTTGGGACATTCATAGGGGTGGGGCACAATCATCTGTAAGTGGCTATATATCGACCTGAGGGAGTAATAAATACCGATCTAAGCAGCATAAAAATTTACTTTATCTAAAACTGAGCATAGGTCTAAGAAAAATATAAAGAAAAAACGACTTACAGGATAATTTTTAAAACTGCCTATTATTTAGCACTGTTTGATTATTTAAAGGGATTTTCGTGAAAAATTGCTCTCGCACCTTTTCATCTGTTGCAAGTTTTGTGAAATATTCGGACTTTCTCAACTGATTTTTACTTATTTCTGATGGAAGCCATATTCTGCACTTTTTCCGAATTTTGGTTTACACTGGTCGCAGTGCCTTACAAGAGAAGGAAGGACGCACATCTTATAGCCTGTATACATATAAGTATAATTAGTATAAACATCAATAAATAATATATGTATGTACTAAGTTTAGACAGATATAGAAAGACAAAAATACATACGAAATATTAAATTAAATATAAGTTAAAGTTTCAAGATTGGTTATGACAACAAGATATTATCATAATAAGACAACGCTTTATTACAACAGTTTGCCATTATGTATACATTTCTATAATTAAATTTAGCTTAGCTTTTATCATAGAAACGTTTACCATTTGAGTAAATATTTTTAAAATTAAATTTAGATTAGCTATATTCTAGGTGATCAATCGATGCTAGGGATTCCGACTATTTTTCACCATCCATGACCTTGACTGCAGCTTAAAGAATAATTAAATTCATTTTTCATACACAGTATTTTTTGACACAAACAAGCAGCTTCGGTTTCCACAGTCATCAAAGTATTTATAAAAAATTTTAGGCGCTTTGCGGCAATTAATTTCTCAGCAAAGTCATTTATTTTATTAAATGTGTATTGTTAAAAAGGATCTAGCAATTGAATTTCAGTTCAGCGTTCTTTGCTGGGAATTCCCGAATTTTCGAGCGCTGTTTTATGTTACATTATCAAAAAAGGCAAAATAAATATTAAGCACGCATAATCAGCTGATTCCTGCTGCATCCCATAATGTCGGCTTGATAAGAAACGTTGAGAAATGGTGTTTCTTTCGCCATACCACCATTTTTTGACCTCTGAAAAATCTTACACCCCCCATAATTTAGGTGCTGTCCACCTGTGACCACTACCACACCTAGGCATGGGGGGTTTGGGGGTATGCAACCCCGAGGAACCAAAATACCCCCCAGAAACCAGAATAACCCCCTCGGAATTCAATTTTTGAAATTTTTTTTGTTTTTTTCGCAATTTTTTGATGCTGATGGACAGTGCTCGATGAGAAACGTTGAAAATGGTGTTTTTTCGCCATACCACCATTTTTAAGGCTATTTTTGACCTTTGAAAAATATTGCACCCCCAGAATTTTGGTGCCGCCCACCTATGGCTACCACCCGCTACATTCTCGTATGCTGCAACGATCGATCACTATTCATGCTGCGCAGTATTTAAATTTATAAATACATATCAGACTCTAGCTAGACTGCACTGCAGTAATTCATGTTGAAATGACACACAAAAACAGAAATGCTGAAATAAAAAGTAAATATGAACTTGATGTGTAGAGTTAGGAGGATATTACGATGATCAGATGCGTACAGGAAGGCCCAAAAAAGTCCACATTAGCAGTTTTAATCCAATTTCAGAGACCAATAACTTGATGGTATTATTCGAACATATTAACTTCTAAAAGTTTTAAAGCTTTGTTATTAATTAGGCCCGGGCCCAGGGCCTTTTCAGCCAGGCCGGACCCTGCCCTGATCGACCGGGCAAGGTCCGGGCCTGGGTACCCGGTCGATCACTGGTGGCCGCCCCCTCCCATAAGAATTAAAATTTTTTTGTTTTGAGATAATGAATAGAAAATGATGAAACTGTTAATCTTCTTACCACAAAATCTAACAGTTTTCGGTGTTTCGCGCCTATACTTCTTATTTATGACCGAATGCGCTAACAAAACTTTTATCTTCTAAAACGAAACAAAATTTGATGCAAAACGCGTACAGCAGAATCGTTTAAAAGCTAAATACTGACGCGCACAGGTCTGAAAAAACTTAGTCGAAAATTAATTTTTTAATTTTAATGGATAGAGCTTGATTGGAAAGTCAGAGAATGTATTTTTGTTTTGTGCTTCTCATGCCGAAATATAGCGTCGCCAATTTTCGGACCTCCTAGAAAAAATGCTGCGTACGCCCCGGTATTACGAATAAGAGAATCAGTCGAATGAACTAGGTCATGATAGTTTTATATTTTTGCTGCTCAAAAACAGCAGAAAATTATCTATAAAAACCGTTAAAAATGCAATTTTCCGCCTAAATTGGGTGGGATCACACATGAGCGTGAGGGTTGGAGGTTTACACATCCCCTCAGAATCTAATAGACAAAATCGACAGACCCCCCGAATTGAATTTTTGGCATGTTTTTTCAGGATTGTTGCCAGCTTTACACCACGCAGACCCTCCAGAATTCGGTCGCTGCCCATGTAGTGAAGATCGATTGACAGCCGACTTTGAGTGGGAAATCTACCTCCTATCCCTTGCGCATGATTATCAATCAAATGACGCCTGATGAATGACTGTCACCAATTGCTAGGCGAGCAAACTGTCATGGACTGTTGGCGAGCAATTGCAGACGAATGATTGTACAGCGCTGACGAGCAATTGTGCGGCAAACAGTCGTTAGCAATTTCCCTAGGCCAGCAATTGGATCGTCGAGCGAGTTTTCTAATTACCGCGATATCTTGGTGTTTTGAAAACTTGTCCGTTGCCCAAAAATTCTAGAATTGCGTAGAGATGGTTGACTAACTAATATTTAAATCTGAAATGCATAAAACACTGCAGATCTTTGACAAATTTAAACGAAACGAGACTCCATTTTTGAAAAGCGTGCAACTATTCCCCCTAAATTTTGGAATATAGGTATATGAGTACTTTTTACAAGCGTCCTTGAAAAGAAAAATTGAAAATTCTCATGCGATGGAAGACCGCTAGAAGCACTTAATTGAGTTTAAGCCCAAAAATTTTGCACCTTTCGTGGCTATTCCTGGAGCAGATGTATGTACATCCTCATACCTGGGCGTGGGGGTTGGGGGGTATGCACCCCCAAGAGAGCAAAATACCCCCCCCCAAAAAAAAACCAAGATAACCCCAGAATTCAATTTTTGAATTTTTTTTGTTTTTTTTTCGCGTTTTTCTGGTGCCAATGGACAGTTCTCGATGAGAAACGCGGAAAAATGGTGTTTTTTCGCCATACCACCATTTTTAAGGTCATTTTTTGACCTATAAAAAAATCTTGCACCCCCAGAAACTTGTTGCCGCCCACCTCATGAAAGCCGGTTCTGCTTGGTTTCTGACAGGCCCGAATATTGTATCCGACGAACGAGCAAAGCTTTCAAGGCAGCCATCAAGAACACTGATGGTATTATGGTTTGGGCGTGTTTTAGCTATAAGAGCGTTGAAAAAATTGCTTGGATCGATCAATTAAATATTGATTCACGTCTTTACTGCAGAATTATTGACGATAATTTGGTGAAAGTTGCAAATAAACTTCATCCTGATGGTCAATTCGTCCAACAGGACAATGCCCCTGCCATTGCTCAAAAATGACGCTGAACCAACTTCAAGTCGAAATCGATACCCCTGATCACTGATTGGCCTGTACAGTCCCTCGTCTTAAAAAAATCGAAAATTTGTGGGATGATATTGACCGCCAAGTTCGCAAAAAGCTTGTTCGAAACAAAGAAGAGCTTCGGAAAAGAAGTTGTGGTTGCTTGGAACTCAGTGCCAATCGAATTTTTGCAAAAGCTAGTTACAAGCTTACCTAATCGATTGGATCAGAGCTGATTAAAAAACAAAGGTGGCTCGACTCGATAATGATTTTTTTGTATTCTGTCGTCCATTATTACTTTTGTCATTTTGTGTTGTGTAGTGCTTATTAAGTTGGCATGTATAGTGCATGTAAACATCAAATTTACAAAAAATTTGTAAAAATGACAAGTGTCCAAAATTTCTATGGAACGTAGTTATAATGATGTTAACAACGCAAAATTATATTACAGTGAACTGCCTACAAACCACTTTTTTAGCTGCTTTGCTGGGGATCGCTGAAAGACATCGTTTTCACTATAAAATGCAAAATTGGCATTGACGGCCTACTATTATTCAGTTAAACAATAATACGACATTATTATATGCATTTTCGGAATCAGCGATCAAAGCTCGTTCAGCAGTATGTACTTTTAGGTGCGGTGCTACAGTAATTAGCATACTGCAAGCCTTCAAAAGACAAAGTGGTTGACGATTACTCAAAAAAGTGTTTCGATACCTTTTAGGTTTTTCGATCAAATCTCAGAAAAACCGCTGCTCTAATTTAGACAAAAGAAAGTGTTTTAGATAAGAATTTTGCAGCCCCAACAATTTTTTTGCAGAAAAAAATGAAAATGTTTTATTGCTGTAGCTTGTCACTTCGAAAGAATGGCGAAAATTGGCTCAGGCTTTCATTTACCCTATATTGTAGATGGAAAGCTCGATAGTGGCAAAATAGTTGCGTCTTTAGATGGGCTTGTGCGATAAACGCGTTAACCAAGATTTGCTCGTTCTCCGGTTCGCTCAATACAAATTTGTGTCATGGGGGCAGCCATATTGGAAAAACAATACTTTGAGCTGTAGCTGTCTAACTATCTACTATATATTTTTGAAAGTTTGTTTGTTTGTATGTATGTTCGTATGTTTGTGCCGGGTTGGCTCCGGCCCAATGAAATTTGGTGGGCTGATATTTTGGGCCGAGGTCGGTCCAATGGGGGAAGGAGCCGTAGCGATCTTGAAATTTCGACAAACGCACCCATTGGCCCTGGGCAGGGAGGGAGCAGGGTTTGGCCCCTGTGCTATAAGCCTCCACGATTTCGGGAGATGGCCGATTTTTTGCTATTTTTTTCAAAAATTAGTTTATACTGTTTGTATAGGGATACCCCGGCCAAGAGGAGCATGCCTGGCGACACTATGTACATTGTTATATGTTATAGCATTGGTCGGCACTGTGAAACATCAAAATACGGGTTTAACCAAATGATGCTATAACATAGGCAATTTTATAAGATAGGCATGGTATGAGATACTATGTGCAACAAGATAAGCAATGCTATAAGATATGGACGTGATATAAGATACTCTGTGCTACAGGATAGGCAATACTATAAGATAGGACGTGATATAAGACACCCCGTGCTACAAGATAGGCAATGCTATAAGATAGAACGTTATAAAAGATACCCCGTGCTACAAGATAGGCAATGCTATAAGATAGGAAGTGATATAAGATACCCCGAGCTGCAAGATAGGCAATGTTATAAGATAGTATGGGATATAAGATACCCTGTGCTACGAGATAGGCAATGCTATAAGATAGGTTTGGTATAGATACCCTGTCTGTGCCATAACATGCAGTGATATAAGATAGGAGATACCATCAGCTATAACATATCACGTGATATATGACACCCTTTGCTACAACAAACAAAAAATTTTTAAAACATCAAAAATATGGTTTGACCGAAAAAATTTTTCAAAACATCCTAAAACATCAAAAATATGGTTTGACGAAAAAAAATTTTCCAAAACATCCCAAAACATCAAAAATATGGGTTTGATTAAAAAAAATTTTCCAAAACATCCTAAAACATCAAAAATATGGTTTGACGAAAAAAAATTTTCCAAAACATCCCAAAACATCAACAATATGGGTTTTATTAAAAAATTTCCAGAACACCCCAGAACATCAAAAATATGATTATGGCTAAACAATTTTCAAAACCATTCTGTAACGTCAAAAATATGGATTTGATCAAAAAATGGTTGACAAAAGACATTTTAAAAAAATCCAAAAAATAAAATATGGTTTGTACCAACAATTTTTTTAGAAATATCCCAAAAACATCAAAAGTCTTGAAAAATAAAAAATACAAGAGACATATTAATTCCATATAGCTATCAGGCCTAAGTTCAGCCCGGGCAACGCCGGGCAGCTCAACTAGTTTTACATAATTAAACAATAATTAAGCGCATTTTTGAATTGAGCTGAGAAAGAGCTTTTAAATGGCTACTGCTCAGATTCGGATAACTTAAAAAAATTAAATATGGCTGCCATTTTAGTTATTGTAATGAAAAAAAGCGCGTTTTTCATAAATTAAGATAAATAATTTTTTTACTGCTTCAGGATAGATTGACATTTTTTTCTGTTAATAGATAAAAAATTGGATGCTGCTTCTAATTAGATATGTTTTGGAGTTAGTATGGCTTTTAATAGATTTTTTTGATCATGGGAGTTTAAACTGAAAAATCATTCATGTTAACGTCGTGGAAAATTGATTTCCATGCACAATGTTTCGTGAAATGAACTATGGTAGGTACATATGTGTACATGTCTGCCAGCACTACTAATGAGTGCATACTTCAGTGCTAGCGCCAAAACTAATTGCTCGTGTGAAGAAGGGAAGAGACAACGGCACTAGAGGACTATAATAATAGTTTAAGCCCGACGTCCTGTAAACTGCAGCGAGTTTTAAACTAATTTTAGTGGCATTATTGAGTATTCATTGAGTATATAACCATATGTACATGTACTGTCAGCAAAATTCATAAGTCATGATCATGCGGGGCAGCCGAATGTTAGGGGTGTGGGTAGAGTAAAACAGACAGAATTCTCCAAACAACAGGTCAAAAATTTTATTCTTGGGGGTCTGTCGGATTCTGAGGAGGTAAGATTGGACCTTAGGAGTCTAAACCCCCAACCCTTATTATCTAACCTTCTAAGCTTCGATTATTCGCTATCTACTTACTCAGCTGAGCGACAAAAAATTGACCGCTAGATTAACAAGGAAATTAGTTTTCCGAGCGACTATCTATCAATGGAAAAATCGGTTGTTATATTCTGCTCAAATTAAGCAGATAATATAAGTAAGCTTGCATTACGGGACATTTATGATCTTTTCACTTTAAATTACTGTAGGTGGTCCACCTCACCACCCAGCGTTGCCAGGTTGGCTTGGCAGCTTCCTTACGTTTGCCAGTTTCTTTGATTCTTTGAAAGTTTTTAAATCCCATGCTTAAACATAGGGTGTCACTTTTTTCAAGGGCTCGTAACATTTTTTTTGCTCCGCTTCCGCCATACCTTGTACAGAGGATAGTAGTTTTTCTAGAATTGCGGCAGTTTCTAAAATTTTGACCTGGCAACTGCAGCAAGTCACTGAAAACAACTTTAAGAGTTAGCAGCAGGCCTGTATCCAGGAATTGTTTTGGGGGGGGAGGAGCACAACCAAAATTTTTTAAAACACAAGAGGGGACCAAAGGAAGAATATTGCTTTGCCGATTTTGCTCCCCGGATGCGATTCCTTAGCTACGGAGAAAATCCAATGGAAACCATCTCTTTTAGGGCTGAGTGGGTCTGGATGGCGCGCTCAAGCGAACCCAACGGGGTCCGGGCAGAGCCTCGGAACATTTTGTAAAAAGAGTACTTCAATTTTGAATCGTAACGTTGAAGTTTTTACAAAATAAGCCGAATCACGGCTATGAATTCACCCAAAAATTGTCAAAGTTCATCATTCAATCCATAGTCATCGTTGAAAATTTGTTGTCATTCTTTCTTCTTGAACAAATCTCATTCTCTGTATAAAACCTCTTATGCAAAGAAGCAATACAGATGCAAAATACGCTTTAGATTGTATAAAGACTAAAAATTGAGTGTTTAAACCGCGCGCTTGGGATAAATAGACTGCAATTATAATTTTAAAAATCGGTGCGAAGCGCCGAAAAAGTTTTTGCGATTTTTGGCTAAAAAACCAAAGGGAGGGATGGGGTAAAAGAAAAAAGTTGTTCACATATTTCATTGGGGGGGCACCTACCTCCTATCCCCCTTAAGGGATACGGGCCTGGTTAACAGTACATTTTTTACATTTAAACGGGAAAACACCCGCGGGAAACAAAATGATTCTGGTAGGAAAAATATGCTCTTTTCAATTTAACAAGATAAATAGAATTGGAGGACAACCCTTTTGAGATATTTGACTTTAAAAAACAGTTAGATTTGGTTTTATAAGGTTTTGCACCATATTAGAGGCAAGTCTCTCTACATGCATGCTTGTTATTACCTTGATATTACAGCAATGCGATATCCTGGCAGTTGACTAGTCTACTGTAAAAAGAAACACGTACCAACGGTTTTCGTTAGTGCATTTTCTAGTGCTTTTTAATTTTAGCCGATTTTAACTCGTTCCGTCACTTTTATCTAAAAGAATCGCGTAAATTCATCGGAGATGTTACTCTTATATAAATTTTTTCGACTCTTTTTTTAGACATTTAGTGGGTAAAAAACAAATTTTTTTGTTATGTTTAGCCCTTTCATCCCCAAAATCAAGCAGGAAGCGCTCGATAGCTCAAAATCGCCTGACAGCAAGGACGTCCGGCGGATTGAGAGGGCGGCCGCCCCCTGTCATCAAAAAATGTTGGGTGCAATAAAGAATAGATTTGAAAAATGAGCTTGCTAAGCGAGAGTTGTAAACTAAGAGGAGCTTAAAGTTTAAACCTACCATTAAATTATAAAGATAATAATAAAACATTTAAAGCTTTAAGAAAAAGAAAAATGTGGTAAATTAAAACAAATTTAGAGGATATGATGAAACATTATTGTTGAGAATGGGACGATCACGTGCTACCTATAATGACTCCTTGATTATCCAATTATCCAATCATCCAATTACATCAGGTTGCTGCAAGGTTATCAGTCGAGCATCCAACTCTTTTGATCTTTTAATCAAGGAGTCATTATACATAGCACGTGATCGTCCCATTCTCAACAATAATGTTTCATCATATCCTCTAAATTTGTTTTAATTTACCACATTTTTCTTTTTCTTAAAGCTTTAAATCTTTCATTATTATCTGTATAATTTAATGGTAGGTTTAAACTTTAAGCTCTCTTAGTTTCAACTCTCGCTTAGCAAGCTCATTGTTCAAAATTTATTCTTTTATGATCAGTCGCTTCTACAATTTGCTCTAAAGAATAGATTGTATTTTTTGATGATTTCATCTGTTTTTATCATGATTTTTAAATTACAAATTTCGAACTAAGATTTTGTGGTTCTTTTGATGATTTCTCGAGTAAACACGCAATAATTTAAATGATTTATCTTTTATCTCGAGAGTAAATTCTAAAATTGTCCACGTTTCCTGTCACGTCATGTTCTTCATTTGCATTTTCTTCAGCTCTGTACGATCTTTTGTATTCGACAAAGATTTCTTTCCGATCTACAAAGACTTCGGGACCATGTTTGTACATGTACAAAGTTTTTTGGGAAGACAAAAACTGCACAAAAGGTCTAAAATTCGCAAAAATTCTCGGCGCTTCGCACTGAAATGAGTAATTTTGTGTCCTGTATCTTTATAATAGCAGAAATTGCATTTCGAAAGGAAGAATGCCAAATTTTTCGGCGCTTTGCGCCGTTTTAAGACAATTCTTAATGATTTAAAGGTCGAACATCTCTATTTTTACCACACTAAAGTCGCTACTTTACCATATAATAGTACTCAAAAATTTGTGTGTTCTAAATGTATGTACAAAGACTTTCAGGGACCATCTTTGTACATGTACAAACGGACCTTGTACAAAACAAGACTGGCTCTAAGCATTAAATATGTATATACATATGTGACATAGAAAGGGATTCTGTGCTTCAATGGCATTCTGTGTTTTTCTCAGCGCTTTGTGCCCAGTTTTGCGCTATTGTACGCGTTTTTCGTGCAATAATTCAAAAGTTTTGACAATTTTTCAATTTTTTCCACATCAGAAATGATTTTTTGCGTATCAAAAAAACGACGAAAATTTGCTACTTTAATCATAATGGACGACTTTTTCGGACAATTTTTGACACTATTAAGGAACTTAGGGGTTCTGCATATTGTCAGAAAATTCTGAATCCGCCATTGCTTGACGCTACGGTAACTCAGATCTTGGAGTCTAAGCTAGGTAGGAGCAATATCCCTCACCCTCTATTGGAATGCAAGTTTCGAATTCATACACCCCCGTCCAGTTCTAAACCTTATACCTACATTTATGATGCTTAGGACTTCGAAGTTTAAGTTCTGAAATGTACATTGTTCATAGAAAATAAACGATTTACTTTGTCGAATTATGGATCCATATTGACGTAATAAATCTTCACAAATTTGTTAGCTTCGAGGTGCTAAGAGACATAATAAATTAACGTATCATTGTTTAATATTTTATGCATTATTTCCTTACTAACTATCGAATTCCGAAAATAGGATATTCGCTCACAGGCCCGTAACCAGGATTTTATTTCGGGGAGGGGGCCGAAAATTTTTTGGCCAGATATCTCGAGAACCAAGGGCGGAAGTCAGTTTTGAGCTATCTTGGCGAGCTATATACGATGGTGAAGAAAATTTCGAAAAAATTTTGTTTACAAAATTTTTCACTTTATTTCATATTGATATACAGCAAATTTATCATTTTAAGCTGATGTCTCATCATTTAATCGACGAATTATTTCTTATCTCTTGCCTTTGTATTTAATCATTGTGCTTTAAAGAGAAAAACAATGCAGATAGTGAATAATACGGCGCTGAAAGCCGAAAATTTTTTACATATTCTGCATGTCGAGCTCAAATTTGAGCGATTTTGAGTGAGATAGAAGACAAACAACATATATAATCAGTAATTACGGCGCGAAGCGCCGGAACATTCCATGTTTCCTGTGTCAATTTGAGTTGTTTTGAGTGAGCTGGAAGGCAAAAGCTATAGCTGATCAACGAATCCTGTGCACAGTGCCGGAAAGAAATGACATGCTCTCTGTGCCTATTTCAAATTTGAGCGATTTTTAGCAGTTTAGAAGACAAAACTATACATAAACAATAAATCTGGCGCGAAGCGCTAGAAAATTATGAGTTTTATTAGCTCAGTAGTACGCTAAAAACCTGCTTTGGCGGTGTTTTAGACGCACTTCGCCAATTTTTCATTTTTCCGTTTGGGGGACCCTTAGGATGAAAAAATTTTTTCTTATTCTGGGAGGTGGGCGCTCCCCCCGTCCCCTGGTTACGGGCCTGTTGGCTTATTTATCTTGAAGACTTGGCATGAGCAATTTTATTCAAAATGTTATTTGCGAGTCTACCCAATTTAGATTTTTGAACCGATTTACAGGAGTTCAAACAGTTGTGACGTGATGGACTATGTCACTCTGCTTACCTAATGAATTGTACCTGAATTTTACAGGCAAATCGACTATTAACGAACGAATTGCGATTTTTTAAGCATTGCAAATTACGTGAAAACTTTTTATGGAATTATATAAGGCAGGGGCGCATGCAGGATTTTTCTAAGGGGAGGGCGGTCTAAAATTAGTGCTTTATATTTCGGGATATGTTCGCCGGAGCACCAAATAAAGTGCATTTTCTGATGTTTCCGAACATGCTCTATCCGTTGAGCTCATAAGATTCAAACTTTTCGAAAAAATTTATTTTTCTCAATGAGGTATGAAAAATGACGTTTTTTGGCCGCGCATGGGCCTAAATTAACGAAAATAATGATTCTACGGTTCGAAGCGCCGAAAATTTTGGAATTTTTCGATGAAAAGACGCCGATTTTCATTATTATTCATGCGTTATACTACCCTTCCAAAATTATTTTTGGGATGAGGGGGGAAGGCAACCACCTCCCTGCGTATGCCCATGACATTAGGGAAGCAGCTCTGTCGAAGCCGTATTTCCCGAGATTCTTCTAATATTTCGAATATTGCATCATTATGCCTTAGTCTTACATTAGGTAGATCTTGTGTTTTACCAAATGTACCAAGTCATACATAGCTATAAAAATAATTTACAGGAACGATTGCTATGTTTCGCTCAATGAAATTTTCTGCCCTTAATGATTTTTGAGCGCGGACGATTTCATGTGTTTCAGTTTAAACTGCATTTGACTGGTTTACGCCGATTTAGCGTCGTCAGCGTTGTAGTATACTTGACAAGTTTTTTAAAGTGAATACATCGAGTATGTACAAATTTTTAAGAGTATTTATTCACGAAACAGTGAGTACACTTCAACTTTTAGAATTTCTTATTGTGCACGCTTTGCGTTTCTTCTCGTAGATTTTTGACAGTTCAGTTTTAACTTAACTTTATGCCGTACAAACAGCTTTGGCCCAAATTACGACCTTCTTAAAATGCGCTAGCGATCCTCGTTGTTTCAGATGTTTCAATTTTCTTTTTTCTTCAGTATGCAGGGTGCCTATAAAACAAATATATATATCCGATCAGTATAGGCGCGTGCGATTTTCGCGACCCTATCAATTTTATTGCATTTGTGCCGTCGTCTAAGATGGTAAATTTGGGAGGAACCGCATTCCATAATCCGCAGGATATGGACTTTATCAAATCAGAACGATCGAACGGTCTGTTTAGAAACAATTCGTCGGCTGATAATTTATTGAACGCGTCGTGCGCCAATGAAGCAACTTTTGTCTTGCAACAACCGGTCGACTCTTGTATTTTGAGTGGAGACAGAGGCAAGGATGAAGAAGAATATTTGGAAAAAGTTCAAGAAGTTTCGTGCCCGATTTCGTTAATCGACGAGAAGCATAAAGTTAGCCATATTAAAGCTCGTTAGCATACGTGTAACAGGGGGACTGGGGGATTCCCCACCCCACCCAGAGTCGGTCGTCCCCCTATTTCCCAAAATCAGAAAATTTTGACCCCTTTTCCGAACCTAGCCAATAGCTCATCCCAGCCCGTCCATGCAACGGGCTGGCTCAAAAGCTGGACGGGCTGAAGGATCTATTTGTATAAGCTGATTTTGAAAAAATGTGACAAAATTGGGAAAAACTAAAAAAGTTGTATCTTTTAATCCGTTTTCAGACCCACTAGGCATACATGCAACGATCGAAAGTTGTAGGTAGGGGGATAAATCGAGTTTCCTTGGAGGGGAGAGGGGTGGGTAGGGGTAAGTGGGTAAATGAGTACTAATTTTGCTATTCAATGTCAAATTTTGATACATAATTCATTGTATTTTATTCTTCATGAATTTTTCTTGTTCAATTTGCGTGAAAATAAATCAAATTTAGGGCAATGAAATGACCTTTAACATCAAATATGTACGAAATAACGGAGAAAAAGTGTCTTCTGAAGGAGTTGAACATTCTGCAGCTCCAAAAATAAGTATTTGTACTTAAAATTATACTTTTAGACGTGGTTTGACGCTTTTTCATGCTTCGAGCAATAGTTTTGCCCCAAAACGCCTTGAGGGGGGTATGCCTTTCGAGAGTCCTTGTCATACATGTAACAGGGGGATGGGGGACAATCCTCACCCAGAGTCAGTCCTACCTCCCATCTGCTTCAGAACCAGAAAATTTTTGCACCCCCCGATGTTTGAAAAAATTGAATTTTTCGGCCCTTTTCAGGTGTTTTTGGGCCGTTTTTGGTCAAAATTGAAGGTAATTTGCCCCCACCCTTCCTGAAAAATGGCTCGAGACCCCTCGACATAAAATTCCGAGCCATTACATGTATGATCCTGGTAGGGGATACTCCCCATAGCCCCTATCCCAGTGTGAAAGTGTGAAACTGGAACCAGGAACCATACGTGCACAAGGTCAGGTTATCCAGGGAGTAGGGATACAACGGATATCCGGATCCGGATCCGAATCCGTTATTATCCGGTGTTATTTTGGATCCGGATCCGGATCCGGTATTTTGAAAAATTAAGATCCGGATCCAGATCCGGATCCGGTATTTTTAAAAATAAGATCCGGATCCGGATCCGTTATTTTAACAGTTTAAAACGGATCCTAAACGGATCCAAGAGATTATGATAAAAGATCATTAAACCTTGAATTGTATTGAAGAAACAACATCATTATGAGACAAAAGCTTTACTTTGATTGACTTGATACTCAAATTCAATGACAGTCAAATTGTATTTAAGAAACAGAAGCTTTTCTGCAACCAAAGAAAACGGTAGATTGCTTAAAGTCATAAGCTCAACTAATCGCTCCTCTAAATCAATTGATCTTGCATCATTGTTATTCCATTTTTTAAGCTTAAATCGTACATAAGTTAATTAGGAATCCTCTCATAAAAATAAAATATTCCATACAGCAAGTAAACATGCTTCCATTGTCATTTGCACTTTTTGTTTTTCATGTTTCAAAGCAGTCTTTTCGCAATCTGCACGTTTTTCTGCAAAGGAAAGTAGACATGCCTCACGCGAATCTTCTACAATCTGTGCTTAACAAGAATACCTCTTTTCCTTTTCTTCGATCTGCTGGGACTCCTCTGCTTTGAACTTTTTATAATCCGCCGCATGCTTAGTTTGCAGACGCTTTTTCATACAGGTGGTACCAGTGTTTTTTTACTCGGAAAAGATTTTTCCCGATGTAGAAAAACTTTTCGGGACTGTCTTTGTACATGTACAAAGATTTTTGGGAAGACAAAAATTGCAAAAAAGGTCTGAAATTCGCAAGAATTTTCGGCGCTATGCGTCGAAATGAGTAACTGTGTGTTGTATATATCTTTATAATGGCAGAAATTGGATTTCAAAAGGAAAAATGTCAAATTTTTCGGCGCTTCGCGTCGTTTTAAGATGATAGTGATTTACGCTCTTGGAGACGCAGAAATTTGCTAAAATACACTACCAAAAGTCGAGCAACTCTGTTTTTAACACACTAAAATCGCTACTGTACCATATTATAGTACCCAAAAATTTGTGTGTACAAAATGTACAAAGATTTTTGGGAAGACAAAAACTGTAAAAAGGTGTAATATTCCCGAAAATTTCGGGCGCTTCGCGCCGAAATGAGCAATTGTTTGTCCTATATATCTTTAAAATAGCAGAATCTGCATTTAGAATGGAAAGATGTCGAATTATTCGGCGCTTCGCGCCGTTTTGAGACAATTTTTTATAATTTTTGGCGTCAGAAACCCAGAAATTAGATAAAATACGCTATCAAAGATCGAAAACCCTGTTTTACCACACTAAAAGCGCTACTGTACTATAGTACAAAAAATTTGCATATACTGAATGTACAAAGACTTTTGGGGACCATCTTTGTACATGTACAAACGGACCTTGTACAAAAAAAAACACTGGGTGGTACCCCTCCACCGCTTCTGGAAAGCTTTGCTGTGCAGAGATTACATTGCGATTTAGTTTCGTTATCAGCTAGCGTAAAATAGTTTCAGATAGGACTAGAAATGCTTTTTGGCATTTCCAAATAATGAGAGGAAGACGCCAGATTCGCAGTTTTTCAAGCTAGAGCCGAATTAAGATCAATCCGGACCACTTAACCAAGCTCATGCAGCTTTCTGCTTCTGAAACTAATGAGCACCGTACTTACGAACAAAAATTTAAGTATTAAAAAAATTAAGCGTTCATAATGCATATTCATGTATCCGGATCCGTTATTTTAAATTTTATGGACCCGTATCCGGATCCGGATCCGTTATTTTGAATTGTACGGATCCGGATCCGATATTGTTGGAAAACCCGGATCCGTTGCATCCCTACCAGGGAGGGGTAAAATCGAGATTTTTGGGTCAGGGAGGGGTAAAATCCAGAATTTTTGCTACAGTAAATTGCACTTTTGTCTATTCTTACGTCAAAATCGCTTTAAAATACACCATTTTTGGCTCAAACTACTCGATAGTATGTAGGTACCTAAGTTTTGGATCATTCAGCGGGGGTAATACCCCTCCCACCCCTCCCTATGCGCATGTACGTAGGGGACTAACCAACCAGAATTTCCGACAGAGGGATGATAAATGCGATCTTCCTCATGTCCACTTTTACATGTATATACGTACATACGTACGTAAAGTATGAGATAAAGGCACGCATCTCTGCGGGAAAGGGGTGGGGAGTCGTACCCCCCAAAATTCAGAAAAAATCTGGAAAAGTAGGACTTTTTAAACGTTATTTTGTGCTATTTTTGGTTTTTTCGGGCTTAGTCCCCTAAAAATTGTTGTTGGTCCCCCCAAAATAGGACGGCCAGCTATGTATGTGCCTGATGTGATATACTGATTTGATATAATATTCTCTTGACTTAATGCCAGAGAAACATTTATACATGTTTACGGCACGGCTGACACGGGAAAATGCGCATTTAGTGTAAACTAGTTGCTAAACGCATTTTTGTTTTTTCTAAAAAAACAAATTATTTGAGCAGGATGTTCTACTAAATCGTCTGGCCACACTAAGGAAGCATAAGGAATTTTGCGACGTCGCATTGTACGCGGAAGGAAAGGAGATACTGTGTCACAAAGTCGTTTTAGCCGCCTTAAGTCCCAGCTTTTACGAACTTTTTAGCGCAGCGAACGACAGCCTAAATTTGGGCGTCAACAACACCAATTCCAACGCTGCTTTGGTCGTTGGAAATGGCAATCATTCCGTTGCTGGGTCTCATCAAGTACTCATTATGAATTTAACGGCGTTTTATTCATTAGTATCATTTGTAAATTTTTCCGATACTTCATCCATAACTCTAAGTACCAGTCAATAAATATTCTGTTTGTGTATTGTGAGTTTATTATTTTTTATTATTATTTAATTATTTATTATTTATTATTTTATTATTTATTATTTATTATTTATTATTATTTGAACCTGTGTACGAGGATCAGTAAGCGTGTAAAGCGGGTAGAACAATTTTCACCTATTTGTCATTTGTATTACCTGTAGTTATAATCATAGGTGCACAGCACAGCATGGCCGATCTGGGGGGGGGTCAGCCAGCCTGAGAGTCAAGAATTGAGCTTTTTTTGGGCGGAAATGAGCTCAAAAACTATTTTGAGCGCTAAAATAGTGTTAAAACTACGTTATTACACAGTTTCTGGTCAATTTAAAGCGCTTTTGCAGAAAATTTTCATTTATCATTTATTTTCGGCCTTCATTGTGCCTCATTATCTCTTAAAAGTTTTCCATCTTTTATTCTGGGGGTCAGAAACCCGCTCCACGTGAATAACGCGTTTTTTCTAAAATATTTGTGCAAAAATAACGAAAATTAGGATAGAATCGGAAAAAAATTAAAATTTCAAACCATCCACGGCCCACACAAGCATTCTTTACGGGGCGGCTCGAAACTCGGGGCCGTTGCTTTACCGGTGGAAAAGCTTGCACAGCCTAGCGCAGAGGCGTCTTTATCCTACAACGGTTTATCGTCCAAAGACGCCCTTAATTGTTCAACGAATGAGGCTTGCCAAACTGTGACGTCATCATTGACCGGCGATCGATTGGCCTACTATCAATTCAACGACATTGATTTTGATAGCCTGCAGGCCATCGTTAATTTCGCCTATTGCGGATCGTAAGTTCGCAAATTTTGCTTTTATTGGGTTTATTTTATTTTTTCTTATTGATTTTATTCGAATTCATTGCTTAACGTGCAATTTTTCGCGCTTTATTTAACGCGTATCGAACAAGACTTTAAAAATTGGGTTTTTTCAATTTTAATTTGCACCAAACCGATCCGGATTATTTAAAAGAGTCAATAGCATACCTGGGCGTGGAGGGGGGTTTGGGGGTTATGCACCCCCAGAAACCGAAATACCCTCAGAAACCAATATACCCCCAAGGATTCAATTTTTGAATTTTGTTTTGCTTTTTTCGCAATTTTTTGATGACAATGGATAGTGCTCGATGAGAAACGTTGAAAAATTGTGTTTTTCGCCATAGCACCATTTTTAAGGCCATTTTTTGACCTTTGAAAAATCTTGCACCCCCAGAATTTCGGTGCCGCCCATCTATGGTCAATGGGCTTTTCAGCCTACGTAAAACAAATCATAATCGACAAGTTTTGTTTTATAAAAAAGGGGATCTTGTGTGAAAGACGAAATTCACTATGGTTAGAAAAAATATTATTTCAGTAAAAACACTGTAACCAAATCTGCCCAAAGTTTAATGATGAACATCCTATTGGCTTATGTACCTATTTGCCGTGCGAATTTTGAGCATCGAAGTCTATGATTGACATTATATAAAAAATGGAGTAGGATGCATTTTAATGTTCTACCATGTACTCTGGTTCTTTTCTAATTTTTATCATACAACCTATTTCATAATTTTTAATCACATACCTTGGTCTTTTTATCAATTTTTTTAAACAAAATTTGGACATATTTTGAAATTGAAAATGAAAATTTGAAGGAAAGTGCCGCTTTGAAAATGACTAGTGACCATAGGTGAGCGGCATCAAAGTTCTGGGGGGTGCAAGATTTTTTCAAAGGTCAAAAAATGGCCTTAAAAATGGTGGTATGGCGAAAAAACACCATCTTCAACGTTTCTCATCGAGCACTATCCATTGGCATCAAAAAATTGCGAAAAAACAAAAAAAAATTTCAAAAATTGAATTCTGGGGGGTATCTTGGTTTCTGGGGGGTGCATACCCCCAAACCCCCCACGGCCAGGTAGGCTAATGACTATATTTGTGTGTAGATGCACAGCGATTCGGATCGTGCAGGGGTCGACCAAAGAATGTATTTGGCTAGCATGGCCTCAAAAATTAGTGTAAATGCTTAAATGGCGTAAAAACTATGTCATACACAGCTTCTGAAAAGTTTCAAGTGTATACTTTTGCGGAAAATATTTGATTTCCACCAATTTTTTGCCTTCATTTTTCCTTGTCTTACTCAAAAATTTCTCTTTCCATTCTAGGGGTTTAGACCATACATGTACAGCGTGGAAATTCTATGGAGTCGGGCCTAAAAAGTCTTGAAAAGTCTCTTTTTTGGCTAAAATGGAGCAGGCCTGAAAAGTCTTAAAGAGTCCTATTTTTGGCTAAAAACGATAGGGTACACTACACGTCAAAAACACTTTTCTCGACGTTTCGGACAATGCTCGTTATTTCTTGAACACAGAAACATGAAAAATCCTCAGAAAATTTGAAAAAAACGAGTATAATCTGAACGGAATATAGTCAAAAGACGTGTATATGGCGCGAAACGCCGAAAATTTCAAGATTTTTGAGCCAAAAAATGAGCTAAAAACGTTTAAAAGGCATGCGTTTTACAATTTTTACAAAAAACGACACTTCTGGGGGGATCGTAGCCATTTTGCGGGGGGTCACCCCTTCTTCACTAGAACACTTATGGTTTAGATTCCTCGCTCCACCCCTATATACGTATTTGTCTACTAATACATGAATAAAGAAATTTCCCAAATTTTGGTCTGTTAGTTGAATAGAGGCGGGCACGTAGCTGGCCGTCCTATTTTGGGGGGACCAACACCAATTTTTGGGGGACTAAGCCCAAAAAGGCCAAAAATAGCACAAAATAACGTTTAAAAAGTCCCTGTTCCCAATTTGTCTGAATTTTTGGGTGGGGGTCCGAACCCCTAATTCCTCCCCACAGATACGTGACTGAATACATAGCAACTATTAGATTACATTTACAGCAAGTGCTTCGCGATCATCAAAACGTAAACAGAATAAAACAGATAAATAAATAAAATTACTTTAATTGTATTCTCGAAGAATTTATCTGCATTGAGAGACCCGTCATTTATCTAATGGATAATGACGTCGTTTTTATTGGCTTCATTCATCACTGATTTATTTCGTTAATTTAGCGGGCACGTATCTCTGGGGGAATGGGGGGTTCGGACTCCCCCAAAAATCGGAAAAAATCGAAAAATAGGACTTTTCCAACGTTATTTTGTGTTATTTTTGGCTTTTTTGGGCTTAGTCCCCCCAAAATTGGAGTTGGTCCACCCAAAATAAGACAGCCGGCTTGTATATGTGCCTGCAATTTACATTCCGTCGGATTCACAACACCTGCGCTAAAAAATCTAAAAAAATTTTCGATTGTATTTATAAGGTAAGCACGATTTCAATCTCACGCCTATTATGTAGGCAAACTTTTACAGTCTTCGCTGAAAAACAAGATTAAAATGTTCTTTCTGCGTGATTGCCTTTATTAAGTCGACGAATGATATTGCTTCGGCTGCGATATTTTCGCCCGTGGCGCAAATGTTAATTTTATCTTCTTAAATATCATTCAACGTCGATACGTTCGTTTTATTATCACGCATAATCTTGGGGGCACTTTTGTACCCCAGAATTTTCGATTTTCAGAAAGTCTTTGAAAAAGGCCATATTTTAAACGTTTATAGCGACCTTTTAGTTCGAAAATACCATTTTTCGGCACTTCGGGTCGAATAACCATCCTTTGATTATATTTTGTTCAGTTTCCTTGAATTTTCCCTAAAAATTTCCACGTTTTCATCGTCTAGATAGGAATAGTATCGTCAGAAGCGTCAAAAATTGCGTTTTGACGTGTCTTTAACGCGCGCCTGTCATTTTAAGCCCAAAAAGACACTCTAGGAAAAAATTCTGATCTCAACCCAAATTTTTATTCTATGCATGTTTCGTTATTAATCTTATTTACCCGGAACTTTGTCCTTTTTTTGGTTCTTTTCCAGAAACTTTCTGATGCATGCATGTTAACTCAAATTTTTTCAGCACTAGTATCATTCGAGCTTAAAATGCCAATAAACCCGTTTAATATATAAATAAATAAATAAATAAATATATATATATATATATATATATATATATATATATATATATATATATATATATATATATATATATATACAGGGGCGTAGGCAGGATTTTTTAAGGGGGGTCCAAAATTGGTGACCCTATATTCAGGGATATGTTCGCCGGGGCTCCAAATAATGTGCATTTTCCGACGTTTGCGAGCATGCTCTATCCGTTAAACTAATAAAATTCAAACTCTTCGAAAAAATTCTATTTTCTCCTAATAAGCTATAAAAAATGACATTTTTTGGCCGCGCTTGGGCCTAAATTAACGAAAATAATGATTCTACGGCGCGAAGCGCCGAAAATTCTGAGAATTTTCGATAAAATGATGCCAATTTTCATGCATTTCCTTACCATTCCAAAATTATTTTTGGGCTAAGGGTTGGGCGGCCGCCCCCTCTGCCTACGCCCATGTATATATAAGTAGATACGTTAAAAAATACGTTTGAATACATAGAGGGCTTTTTATCTGCTAATTTAGTTTCTTAACATCCTATTATCACGTAGTTGGGCAAATTGCTTTATATTCATGGCCAGTTGTTAATATAACAACTTCTCTTCCTGCTTTTATTCCCCCAGGTGCGCCTAAGTTTTTTAACACTCAATTGTGAAACGTGCGTATTCGCATTCTGCGTGCCTACGACGAAAATAAAATTCGATGCGAAATGGCTTAACGTATATTTTTAACGCACAAAAACCAGAGTCAACAACCGATTGCGTGCAATGCCTCTCTTACTCTTCACTTTTTGGTCCATATTTTCGCAAGACAAATACGATACGTCATTTTCGCCCGGAATACCATGCCTCGACCTGACTGCGTCCTTAATTTTTTTGGAATTTTAAGCTTGGCATTTAACAAACACCATCATAATAGGTCACACTGCGGCAAATGCATCTTCGTTTTATACAAATTTTTTTTGCACGCGTGATGTACGAGCAAACATCGAACGAATATGCAGGCATGTATCTCTGGGGGGAATGTGGGGGGGGGGGGAGAGGGGGGGGTTCGGATCGGACCCCCCGAAATTCAGAAAAATCGGAAAAATAGGACTTTTTAAACGTTATTTTGTGCTATTTTTGGCCTTTTTTGGGCTTAGTCCCCCCGAAATTGGCGTTGGTCCCCCAGCAGATACGTGCCTGCGAATACGAATCACTTATTGCTAATAAAGACATCGAAATTGGGGTGCGCGGCATTTTTTTGAATAAGAAAGTTTTTTATAAAAATTTGAAACGGTTTAACTTTTTCAAGCCGAAATCGACAAATTTATTCAAAAAGCTTTAAGGTGCTTTGTTTTAGATTTTAGATATAAATTCACAAACTCGAAAAAATGAATAACGCGTCGAAAAAAATGAACAACGCGTCTCGACCTTACCGAATTTCTATTTTTCTAGTTTTTCGCATGAATAACACCATAATAACACCATGAAAGCACTCTAGTAAAAAGCGAACACGTCTTCGCTTCAAATAAATTTTTGCGCACACGTGATGTACAAGTAAACAACTAATATGAATCCGTCATCGCTAAGGAACAAATCGAAATTGGGGTGCTCGGCATTTTTTGTATTAGGAAGTTTGTAGATTTGTCCAAAAATTGAAAACCTCTAATTTTTCCCATCTGGAATTGTCAAATTTATTCGGTCGATTTTAGCAAAAATTCATTCACAAGCTCGATACTCGAAAAAATGACTGAATGCATAATGCGCCTCGACCGCACCGAATCATTTTTTGGTTTTTTGATCGACAAACACCATAATAGGTCACACTGCGGCAAACGCATCTTGGCTTTGAAAAAATTTGCGCAAGTGTCACGTGAACAACGAATATAAATCAGTTGGGATTGCTAACGAACAAGTCAGAATTAGGGGTACGCGGCATTTGTTATAAGGAAGAAGTTTTATTCCATATCCAAATTGAAACCAGTTTTGTTTTTCCGATAAATCGCCAAATTTTTCAATAAAATTCTAAACGTTTCACTTTTTGATTTTAGATGGAAAAAACGTTATTCATGTCTACAACAAACTCGAATAAATGACAGAAAATTTGGTTTGACTCTTGGGGAGGGAGGATAGAAAGCATTAAAGTTTATTCGAGGAGCAGCGATATTTTGTAGGAAAATACTTATGTATAGGTACATGCATGGTCGAGGCACAAAAACGTATTAGGCTAGTCTCTTAATTATACGTGCATTGCATAGCATGCGATTTCCGGGAAAAATCGAAAACAATTTTTAAGTGCCTTTTGGGCTCAAAAAGGAGGAATTTGCGCTAAAAACGCCATGTTTGGCCTTTTTGACGATGCCCTTTCTCCATAGATGACAAGAACATAAAAAAATTCAAGAAAACATTTAATAAAATTTAGCAAAATTGTGTCGAAAATGAAGTTGTCAATAAATTGGTATCTTAATTGAAAGATTGCTAAAAATGCTTAAACCTGGATGTTTTCTTCAATTTTTTTTGGGAAATCGCGAGTTCTATGAAGCGGGGTGAAACACGGTTGCTTTGTATTCGGCAAAGATTCTTCCCGATGTACAAAGACTATTCGGGGCCGTCTTTGTACTTGTACAATGATTCTTGGGAAGACATGAACCGCAAAAAAGGTCTGAAATTCGCAAAAATTCGCGCCGTTTTGAGACGATTATTAGTAATTTTTGCCCTCAGAAACCCAGAAATTAGCTAAAATACACTACCAAAGGTCGAACAAAATTTTACCGCACTAAAATCACTACTGTACTATATAATAGTACCCAAAAATTTGTGCGTACAAAATGTACAACGAATTTTAGGGACCATCTTTGTACATGTACAAACGGACATTGTACAAAAAAAGCTGGGGTGAACATTTCTTTTGCGAGACGAGGGGGAATTTTGTGGGGGTGAAACCCTCTGAAGCCCTCAAAATCATTCATGCGCTTAATACCCGTTTTAAATTGGATTGGAAATTGCCGAAAAGATGCGCATCTAGCGTTGAATCCTAAAATACAATCAATCCATTCTTATTCTTTTTTGCGAAATGTCAATTTTATGAAGTAGGCAAGATAATCTATTGTACATAAGTAGGCGCCTATTCTGTCTGATATAAAATGCTTAGAAGCATTTCTTATACTATAGTCTAATTTGAAGGAATTCTTCAAGTGGGGCAGGTGCCTATTCAAACAAGGCCGAATCACTTTCAAATTAGGTATTGAAAGCGACACGTCACCCCGCTTTTGTTCTTTTTCGGGCCTTATTTGATTCATCGGTTACTTCATTCGCGTAGGCACTTTTCGGGCATTGAAAAAAAACAGGCAAGGCTACTGATTGTCATGCCTTTATTTATAAAAGAGTTGCAAGAGTTAGGCAATATTTGTCGTTGCGAACCGGTTATTCGTCTCACTTAATTTTTTCAAATTTTTCCATTGCATCAGACATTTTGGCGATAAGTTTCGTTGCATTAGATGAGCCTAAAAAACAATTGTTTTTTGCGATTGCCGATTATGAAGTGCACGCAGAATAGAATTTTTTATAATCTCCACTTTTTTTGAAGCCAAACAAGTTCCGTATTCGTTAATTACCGCTCAGTTTTTATACTACTGATTATTTATTGCGTACTCGTAGATCGTGTAAGCAATGCGGTAAAATAATTAATCCGGATGCTTTTGAACCAATAAATTTTGATCAAAACATGAGTGGGTTTCTAATGTCGTCTAGTACATGAAAATATCGAATGTGTTCGAGATTGGACATCGAAATAAAGCCGCAAAACATGCAAGGTAGGCAGGCACGTAGCTGGCCGTCCTATTTTGGGGGGACCAACACGAATTTTGGGGGACTAAGCCTGAAAAAGTCGAAAATAGCGCAGAATAACATTTAAGAAGTCATATTTTCCCGATTTTTTTGAATTTGGGGGTCCGAACCCTCTCCCTAGTGATACGTGCCTGAAAGTAGGTAGGTATCGAATAGAGATGAAATACATTACTGTATTGCCTTATTGTAATGAAATTATGACGCAATAATTTCTATTAATTGCGCGCACACTCTTACATGCAACGGCTCGTAATTTGGTGGAGGAGATAGTTGGTTATTTTCCGCTTTCCTCCTGAATTCACGATTTTTCCGAAGTTTCCAAAAATTTTCGAAAAAATTCATAGAAGAGGTGCTGATTTAAGCGTCTTTAGCCATCTATTTACCCAAAAGCGTGAAATTTGGAGCGCTTCGCGCCATATATTCATTTTTGACTATATTTTGTCCAATTTTTTCGAATGTTTTTGATTCTTTTCGAAATTTTATTGTTGTTATGCTCTATAAAACTAGAGCATCATCATAAACACCGAAAACCGATATTTTTGACGCGTATCCACCACGTTCGAACCCAAAAGAGGCACTTTATAATTTAACCCTCACCAGAATTCCCATGATGTGCATGTCTCGTAACTGAGTTCAATGTTCTGCCATTAAATCAAGAATTACCTTGCCAAACTTGACCTTTCAACAAAATCGCTTAAACAACTTCTGAAATCTGATGCAGGGTTGAACCGTGTGCAATTTTCACGATGACAAAATCTTCAACGCTCAAAACTTATTGAAGAGACTGAGCATGATACCTAGTCGCTCGAAGAAGGTAAAATTTTCTGCACTAAGCATGCCTAGGGGAATGAAGGATTCTCCGGCCATTTTTTGTACAAGCTTCTTCGTACATGTACAAAGAAATCCGGAAAAGTCTTTGTATGAACGAAAATGCTTTTGTACGTACATATGTACTGTTGAATAAATATACAGATTTAAGCATGTTGCAAGACCGTAATCTGTTGCCCACTTTCTGTCCAAAAAGTGCTACTTAGCTCTAAACTCAAGTTAATAACACACTAGCGCGAAGCACTAAAATTTTTATGAGTTTTGAGCTGAATTGACACATAAAATACGACGAAAAATGCAAAACAATTTGTATTACAGAATCAGAAGTGATACTGCGATTGGAATGTGCTGATTTAATCTCGTAATGAACATCATTGCGCTTATGAATTCAATGTATCCAATGAAATAAGTTAATTTTATCTTCAAACTGAAGAAAATAATGCCGAATTGTCAAATAATTCACATTTCATTTGTATAACTTTTAAAAAATTGAAAAATGTTTATAGATGTTTGATCGAGTTGTACCGTGGTTGATTCGAAGTGTTTAGTGCACGCGCTTGGAGTTGAATTTGAATAGGCAGTGCTTTATCACGATATTCGGCACATTTTCCGAATTTTCGCTGAAAAATGTGCAAAAAGCGTCCAAATTACTATTATTTTGCCCAAAAAGTCTTTGTACGTTGTACGAAGATGGCTCTAAAAGTTTTTACACGAGTTTCAAAATATCTGTCCCGTACAAAATAGTTTGCCCCTACCCAATGTCGATCGTCCATCCCACATCCCCAAGGGTGATTTTTATCCCCGCTCCATTTTTTTTGCAAAAAGTTGTTTTCCTAGGCAATTTCAGCCGAAAGTATAAGTACCTACATTTAACCTTTGAAAATGACCAACTATCCTCTCCACTAAATTACGAACCGTTGCGTGTACGAGTGTGTGTGCGCAACTAATAAAAATTATTGCGTCATTATTTCACGAAATGGTACGTTTTGGCGCCGCCGTCTTAGCGCTTTGTTATATTAATTATCTATATTTCATTTATGATTAAAGCATAATACAGAGTCTGAAAGCCCATTCAATTCCCTACGTGATGGTATAAATTACTTTTAGAATATCTTTGAATTTAGAGAGATAATTAAATGCATCTAAAAATACATTGGATTTTCTACAGTTTTTCAGTCGTACACAAATGAATACTCATCGAATGGAACAGAACATTATGCTATTTTGTAGCATGTAGAACCTGCTTTCTGAATATATACTTTATTTCAAAATTGCTTCAAAATTGATTTAATCAGAATAATTTATAAGTTGTTGGCGCTAAAACGTCGTAGACCCTTATTTAATTACAATAAAGCAATACGGTAATGTGTTTCATCTTTATTCGATGTCTACATACCTTGCATTTTGACGGTCTTATTTCAATGTCCAGACTCGAACACATTCGATATTTTCATGTACTAGACGACATCAGAAACCCACTCATGTTTTGATCAAAGCTTAATTAATTCCAAAGCACCCGGATTAATTATTTCACCGCATTTGCTTACACTGTAAAAACGCGCTACGTGTTATGTAATAAAGAATTCACACAAAAAATTAGAGAAGAAACTATTAATAAGAAACATGCTAGAGCACATGTTTCACTATTTTATATTTCGCGTATTCCATCTGCCCTTTGTTATTTTACTATTGAGTCCTGATCTGATTTTCAAAAACATATACATGGGAGAAATCAGAGAGTGTACAATGATGTCTACTAAGCCATTTGGGGACGGATTAGAAAATTTCCGCTTTTTTGAGGAAAAACAGAAATAGTTCATTTTTCTTATTCGTACAAAAAATCTAGAAAGAAAAATCTCAGAGATGCATTTAAAATTTCAGCTTATCTAAAGTTCGGATTGGGGTATAAAAAAGGGTTTGTGATATTTCATTTTTTCAGCATCGCATTTTTCGAGCGATGGGCATAATTCATGTCTAGTCTGCATTTTTAAATGCGAGCTTGTATAAAAAAGGCGACGATTACTGTTTCTTAAAATTGTTAACGACCTTTAGCGAGTCATTCACCAGTTCCACAAAGTTTTGCTCTTTTAAGTATGCTCATTTGATTGAATTCACTGTCTTTCGAGCAGACATGCACTGCACAGCATGGGAACTCTAGGGGGAGTAATTTTAAAATTCCTTTTTTGGATCAAAAACGCTTGATACGCGCCAAAAACATCATTTTCGGTGCTTCCGACGGCGCTGGATTTATTTAGAACATTAAAACATGAAACAAATTCCTAAAAAATCTATCGAAATAATTAAAAAATATAGTTAAAAATATGTATTCACGCTTTTGAGCAAGCGGATAGCTAAAAAAGTTAGAAATAGTACTTTTTCTATGATTTTTTTTGGAAAATAGCAAATTTCAGTGGGATGAAACCCCAAAGGTCATGTATGCTTTTGAGTGCAAATTATAGGTACATATTTTCTTACAGTATGCTCCCTTGCAACAATATTGTCGAGCAGCTAAATAAACCAGTGATTTACGTTTAATTTAAAAATAGAACGATTGAACATTGTACCACGAAGCGATAAGTATTGTTTACTTTTATTTGTTACCAAATAAAGTCCAGCTTGTATGCATGTCAAGCGCTGCATTAAAATTTATCTAAGGAAGCCGCCCATGAGAGCACTAACTATCATTTTATTTCGTTCGCTAAGGTTGCCTAAAGAACATAATTTTTGCTTGGTCGCTCAAACTTGTTTGAATTCGAATTTCAAAAAGTTTGATTGCGGCGGCCGGCGCGCACTTTTAGATTGGAAAAAACAAACCATGTATTTTTAGGTCGCGGCATACAGGCACGTAGCTGGCTGCTTAGGGGGACCGACACTAATTTTGGGGGACTAGCCCAAAAAAGCCAAAAATAGCTAAAATAACGTTTAAAAAGTCTTATTTTTCCGATTTTTATGAATTTCGGGGGTCAACCCCCTCTATTACCCCAGAGATACGTGCCTGGCGGCATATTCAGATAGAAGTACGTATACACCAAGCACTTTTCAAACTTGTGCAGCGAAATGAAAGAATCCTAAGAAAATGTACAGGGTGGGTAAAAAAACGAATCGCCTATCGGACCTTGTCACTAACTAATCGATGAAAGCAAATGGAATGCGGTTTGCTCTGATAAAAAGCCTATCATTCCTGCATTTAGAAATTAAAGTGATAATTAAACATGTCTAGTCGTCTAAGAGACACGCGCAATTAGGTAAAAGTTGTCTTTCGAGTCATAGAGGCATCCGTCATAAGAAAATAATTGCATTTGTTGCCTTGTAACTTTACAGCACTCTGCGAAAGTTGAGTGAAACTTTCCTCATTTCAAAGCCTCTTTATTTAGCTATCGTTGAATTGATTTGCTTTACAGCATTTCGAATTTAAAATAGAGCTTTAATCAAGAAATATACGTTTTGGTAAGAGCTTGAAAATTAAAAGCGCTGATCATGAATGCAGTAACCCGTAGGAAAAGTGCATTTGCGTAACATGGGGCTCAACTAATTAAAATAAAAATAAGCAGAGTAATAGATAAAGACTTCTAACATTATGTAAAGCAAACCGTGTTCAATAATCTCTTTCTGTTGATAAGTTATGTCACAGAAATAGCTTATTTTATCCACCGAGTCTGTAATATCATGAAAAAGACGACTTTTACTAAATTTATTGTAAACCAATGACAGCTGAACCAACATGATTGAAACTTTACTCCGTTCTTGCAGTGATAATAGGCTCTTAGACAAAGCAAAGCGCGTTGAATTTGGGCAAGTATTCAGAAAAGAAGTTATAAGGTCCAATATGCGATTCGTTTTTTGACCCACCCTGTATAATAAATCCTTTATTCTAAATGCAGTCGACTTGTACTGTAGATGAACTTTTTGCATGTTAAGGAATCTTTATGTGACTGATTATCATTGATGCACATAGTCAAGGTAGCCGGGAGGTGGAATCCAGAATTATCAGTTCGATAAATTATATTTTTGGACTTACCTTGTCTAAATCGCTTTAAAAAGCGCTGCTTTGAGCGTAATACGCTCGACAGTAACTAAATTCTTTCCTCATCTGCTATCCCGCATCATCCATCCCTATGCTTATGTAAGCTGATTACATAATTTATTTTTAGATGTTTTCAGATGCAATAAAACTATAATCATTTTCAGCTGTTTCAGCTATGTCAAAGCTTTAATTCTTTGAATTTAAAATTTAAAATTAAGATAAATTTAAAAAGTTACGCATGACTAATGCACTTTAATATTAAGTCTGGAAATAAACAACGACCAGGTGGCGCCACTTTACAAGGCAGCCGTTGCCTTGCGAGTTCAAACATGCGTCAAAGCTTGCGCGAGTTATTTGATGAAAACGCTGAGTGTAAAGAACTGCATAGGTAAGCGAGCAAGCGCCTCTAAAGTATTTTAATGTAAAAACTATGCAGAATAATTCTAATCTCCATTGATTTTACGCATTCAAACATCTTTCATTCTTTGAAGAACGTATTGAAAATGTGAAAAGAATCTCGCGGAAGCGTAAACAGCGAGAAAAAGTTTTCTCATGGTAGAAAGCCGGCGAAATGCTTTTTTCGGTTAGGCTGAAAACTTTATGTCTGTGTAACATAGTGTAATACAGGGGTGAAATTACTGGCACGTATCTCTGGGGGAATGGGGGGTTGGACCTCCAAAATTCAGAAAAATCGGAAAAATAGGACTTTTTAAACGTTATTTTATACTTTTCTTGGCCTTTTCGGACTTAGTCCCCCAATATTGGTGTTGGTCCCTCCCAAAATAGGACGGCCAGCTACGTGCCTGTGAAATTGGCATGCAGCTGATGGCGAAAACAATAATAGTGTTATGAAATTGACTGATGGATACATTTTTAGACATTTTCTAGATTGTTTTCTTTATATTTTTTCTTTTAAGCGCAACGTGTTAGCGGGAGGGAATAAACCGCCTTCTATTTTTGGTCAAAAATTGTATAAATGCTTTTTGTCCAAACGGGTGAGTGTGAAAAATGGTAACTTTTGGAAGACAGAAGTGAAGTGAGGTCACACATGTGACGGCTCAAAATTTTTGATGGAGGTCCAGACATTTGAGGGAGGGAAGACGACCTCAATTTTCGGCCGAAAACGGTCAAAAACATAGAAAGGGTCAAAAAACACAACATTTTAGAAAACGGGGTCAAAAACTTTTTGGGATGGCGGGACTAACAACTTTTGGTGGGGGATTTCCCCATTGGTTGAGGTCAGACATGCGCAGCATAGGAATTCAGAGGGGGTTAAATTTTTTGGTGCCTTTTTTGAGCTCAAAAATTATGGATACGCATTAAAACGTAGTTTTTTGTCATTTCTGACTATCATAGATGCACAGCATGGGAATTCTGGGGGTGGTGAAATAATAAAGTGCCTTTTTTGGGTCCAAAAGTGGTGTAGGTAAGTGTCAAAAACATCGTTTTTCAGCGTTTCTGACGATGCTTTATCTATCTAGAGCATAAAAGCATGAAACAATTTCGAAAAAAATCAAAAAGTCTGAATAAATTGAATAAGATATTGTCAAAACATGAGTGCGCGAAGCGCCGAAAATTAGGCGTTTTTTAGTAAATAGATAGCTAAAAACCTAAAAAAAGCGTCTTTTCTACAAATTTTTAGAAAATTTTTGGGAACATTAAAAAAATCGCTATTTCTGGGGGGGAGTGAAAAAATTTTCGCGGGGCGTTATACCACCCTCCCTAAGATCATGTATGCTGGCGATGCTCTATCTTACTAGAGCATAAAAACAAAAAAGGTCGAAACAGTTTAGATAAAAATCGAATAAATTGAAGAAAATATTTCGGAAAACGTGTATATGGCGCGAACCGCCGAAAATTGTCACTTTTGTGAGCAAATTTGGCTAAATACACTCAAAACAGCACCCTTTTCTGCGAATTTTCGTAAACGTTCGAAAAATCGGGAATTCTGGGGTGGGTGAAAACTTTTCTGGGGAAGGGGGTGATAACTTTACTGAGGGGGTGAAACCTTCAATCCCAAGATCATGTATAGGTGAGATTGTTATTTTGTGGGACTCTCCAAATCTCGGTTGCATTTGCTCATGAATAGAATCGGCTGTATAAAGAGGAAAATTTTTGAAAAAATAAATAAAAAATAATTAATGACAAATAATGATTAATGTAAAAATAATCCTTCGCTTCTTGTGTCAACCGTTCTCCATCCCGCTAAGTTCGAAATTCGTTCACCGAACATTGAGCAGCATTTTAAGCTTTTTTCGGCTCTTTTGAGCAATTTTTTTAATTCTTTTGAATTTTTTTTGAAACAAATAATTTTGTAATTTTGTTAAATGGAAAATAATATTTTTTCAAACAAAACAATTGCTTACTTTTGATAAACATTCTCACTGTTACTGATGAAATAAGTATTTTTCTGTTTTTTTATGTTTCTGTTACTTCGGAAATAGCCCTTTGTCCCCCTTTTCCAAGAATTTAAGCTGTTCTGTGTATTTTCGGCTATTCAGCGATTAAAACGACATTCGTTCGACTGGCCATTTGACTAGTTGAATACGCTCGAATTTTTTCCGGTCATTATCTTAAGTATTTTTTAATAAATTATTTTTTATTAAATTATTTTTAAATTTATGTTATATCATAAATTGTTTTTTCTATTTTGTTCTATTTAGGCCTAAGAAGGTGCGCAAATCGCACCAACGATGCGTTGCTTGGCAATCAAATCGATTTATTTATTCAAAGAAATTTCAGCGAAATCGCTTGCAGCAGTACTGAGTTTACATCGTTGCCTTGCATTCAAGTAATACTCAATTCTGATTAAAAATCCCTTTTTTTTCGGCCGAGATTCGACTGGTCCGAACGAAGTCTTTTTAGGCGATAAAATGCGTCAGAAACTCTTGATTCTTTCTGTCAACTCGAAACGAACAGAATATAAAGTCGGAATCATTAAAGAGTCTTTTTTAAATTTTTTTAAATTTTTAAATTTTTCTGAATATGTCAAATTTTATATTTGGCTATTTGTTTCTCTTATACTAAAAGCATGCCTCATTTACTTACCTTTTATTTATTTATTTGTTTATTTATTTTTATCTTCTATTATATATCTCTTTTTTCATTTTTTAATGATCTTGTTGACTTTCTGTTATTGTCTAGTCAAAAATCGTAAAAAATTACTTTTGTTAATTTTTGTATACAATTTTGAGTAGTGCGGTCTGAATTTGCAGATAAGGCCAGGATTCTTTGCGCATCGCTTCATATTTGCCATTTTATTACCTTATTATTATTATTATTACTTAAATTATTAATTAATTCAGGTGATAATAATAATAATACCTAATTTATTACCCAAACTAGCCCTAGAGCTAATGTCTTCACTTCCTGACTTTGCGTTATATTGCTTGTAAGTTTACTTTTGTCAAAAACATCGTTTTCGCTATATTTTCTCTTATTTTCTCAGCAAAATTTGCCTGGATCTCCTATTCATAGACATGAGACATGCATATTTACAAAACTTGGTTTGGTTCAGTTAACAGTTTTTTTGGCAGATGTCGCCACAAAATAGGAATACTTATCAATTTTTTGGATTTTGTCGGCCTATTTTATGATGCATGACTTTTTCATATTTTGGCGTCAAATTTCAATTAACCAAATTTCATCGAATTTATTCGTATATGTCAAATTTTATATTTATCAAATTTAAATTTTCATCTAATTTCTACTGCTTATGTCTTAATAGGAGAAATCGCTCTGCTCATTAAACTTCTGCCTGCTGCTTTGAATCTGAAATCCGGCTTCGAAACTTTCTGTGAAGAGGTTGTCATTTCCTGCGCGTCATTTATAAATTTTGATTAACGACTGAAACATAGGCACGTATTTCTTGGGGGAAGGGGGGGTGTTAGCCCCCAAAAATTCAGAAAAATCGGAAAAGCAGGACTTTCTAAACGTTATTTTGTGCTATTTTTGGGCCTTAGTCCCAGTGATCGACCGGACTAAAAAATACCGGGCCCGGACCCGGGCCCGGGCTTTGCTGCCGGGCTTGGTACCGGGCCCGGGCTTTTATACTAACAACATGCCTTGGTTCCAATGTAGTGTTATGCATAAGATACATATTTAGACCAATTTTATATTAAATTATTTGTCAAACGTTATTTGTCAAAAATTCGTTATCCGTTATTTGTCAAACGCAAGGCTTACTGCTGTATCAAGAAGATTTCTAAATTCCAAGCTCTTTTCATTATTCAATCTTCCTAAAAAATAAATTAAGTAGTTAGCAAGGATTTTGATAGCATTATTCAAGCAAGAACAAAGTTTTAATACAATAGCGCGCAATTCCATTTTTAAAATGCATGTGCAACTCAACACGGTTTGAAAAAGCACAAGGTTTCATGTAGATATTTAAAGGAAATTGAGCATTAAATTTATGCATTCAGACGTTACAGCGACTATGATATGGTCGGATAGAAGATATGCTATTTGGATTTTAGAACTCAGACTATAGCGTACAGTGACCTCAGTTGAAATTGTGTAGTGTATAGGATAGGACACGTATTGAAGCGTTGTATAGAAGATGCATGTACATATGACAGTTGACAAGGATATGATAAAGAGCAGGTGGGCAGAAGTAAGGCAAATGGATTTAAACAGCATCACAGGCTACAGAAAACTCATAAGAAGTACGGACAACAGTTGAAATAGTAAACGTCTATAATATTAACGATAATTATTTGAGTACATAATAATAATAATTTTTATTATGAGTATAATAATAATAATTATTATTATCATTATAATCAGGCCCGTATCCAGGGGGGGCGAGGGGGCCTGCCCCCCCCCCGAAATGGGAAAAAATTTTGTTTTTCCCAAGGGTCCCCCAAAGGGAAAAATGAAAAATTGGCGAAGTTGGTCTGAAACACCGCCAAAACAGGTTTTTAGCGTACTTTTGAGCTAGAAAACACAAAATTTTTCGGCGCTTCGCGCCGGATTTATTGTTTATGTAAGGTTTTGTCTTCTAAACCGCTGAAAATCGCTCAAATTTGAGTTAGACATAGAAAGTATGTCAATTTTTTCTAACGCTTTGCGCCGGATTCATTGTTTAGCTATAGTTTTTGCCTTCTAGCTCACTCAAAACAGCTCAAATATGAGTTATGACATGGGAACAGGCCTGTATCCAGGGGGGCGGGGGCCCTCCCCACCCCCGAAATGGGGAAAAATTTTTGTTTCTCTCAAGGGTCCCCCGAAGGGAAGAATGAAAAATTGGCGAAGTGCGTCTGAAACAGCGCCTAAACAGGTTTTTAGCGTACTTTTGAGCTAGTAAACTCAAAATTTTCCGGCGATTCGCGCCGGATTTATTGTTTACGTATAGTTTTGTCTTCTGAACCGCTAAAAATCGCTCAAATTAGAGTTAGATATAGAGAGCATGTCAATTTTTTTCTAGCGCTGTGCGCCGGATTCATTGTTTAGTTATAGTTTTTGCCTTCTAGCCCACTCAAAACAGCTCAAATTTGAGTTATGACATGGGAAACATGAAATTTTTCCGGCGCTTCGCGCCGTATCTATTGTTTATATATGTTTTTTTGTCTTCTAGTCCGCTCAAAACCACTCAAATTTGAGGTTGATATGCAGATCATGTCAATTTTTTAGCGCTTCGCGCCGAATTATTAATTATCCGTATTGTTTTTCTCTGTAAAGCACAATGATTAAGTACAAAGGCAAGAGATAAGAAATAATTCGCCGATTAGGTGATGAGAAATCAGCTTAAATGATAAATTTGCTGTATATCAAAATGAAATAAAGTTAAATTTTTTAATTTTTTGTTAAAATTTTTCTTCACCATTGAATAGAGCTCGCCGAGATACACTCAGAACTGTCTTTATTTTCGCCTATCTCCTAATGGTTCTCGAGATATCTGGTCTCAAAAATTTTCGGCCCCCCCGAAATAAAAATCCTGGATACGGCCCTGATTATAATTATAATAATAATAATAATTATTATTATTACTACTATTATAATTATTACTTCTACTATTATCATTTTTATTATTATTATTTTTACTATTATTGTTATTATTATTATTATTAAAATTATTATTATTAATGTTATTGTTATTATTATTATTATTATTATTATTATTATTATTATTATTATTATTATTATTATTATTATTATTATTATTATTATTATTATTATTATCATTATTATTATTATTATTATTATTATTATTATTATTATTATTATTATTATTATTATTATTATTATTATTAGGTATGGAAGTATTTAAAATGAAATATTGCCCAGCTGAATATTATGCGAATTTTTTAAATAATGCGATAAGCCTCATGCGCTATTGATTAATGCGCTGATTCCCTCCTTCGCAACACTTTCGAATTGATTTATCGCGTGACGTCAGCTATTTTTGTTTTCCTCTTCGAACGATCTCCACTTTTTTCGCGATAATCCATCTCTCAATTCATTCCTAATGAGGCACCTTGTGCTTTGTTATCCACAAGTGTAAATATCGATTTTTCCATAATTGAACGTATTGTCCTAGTTTTCCACTTTTTTAAACTCAAAGGCGAAGGTATTTGAGTCTCGAACACAAAAATAGCTCGGGCTATTTTTGTATGTAATAAAAAAGGAAAATATATTATCAATTACACTGAATTACAACATTTTCCTTCCGAAACAATTTTGTTTGATCCTAAACCAGTTTTTACGCTGATTCTGAATATGTTTTCAGATTTTTCCAAGCACGTCTATTTTTTGACTTATTAGGCTATCATACGTAACACAATATGCATAATTTGCATGTGTAACACGGTGTAAAGCTCGAACCTTATGACCAAATTAGAATTCTCGCATCTGAATAATTTTAAAAAGTTTCTCAAGCGATTTTTTACGCTGATTCGGAATCTCTTTGGTTTGCGCTAGAACGTTTGGTTTTAGAAATAATGAAGAGTTTATAAAACGAGCAAAAATCAAAAATGCTTTTTTTAATGCAACTTTATTGGTATAAAAACTTTTAAAAATGGCCGACTGTTGAGTCCTTAACAGTGTCAAAAACTTGGAATATACTTTGTTACAACAGAAAAAAGATTGGCAATGATTATGAGTTTTTCATTCTCTAAAAACTTTTTCAAAAATTTAAAAAAATGCGAAATTTCTAAAAACTATACAATTTGTATAATATGTCAAAACATGAATTTCTAAAAAAACTAAGCGTGCTAGTGTAAAACGCAAAACAGCTTTAAAATTAGCGTAAGAAATATGTAGTTAAAGATCGCATGAATTATTATTAAGATGCAGAAGTATTAAGCCAGGTGAAATCTTTGAACCTTACATTGTATTAGATATGCACATTAGGTTTTGCAGGCTTAAATATAATTCGCAACGCCAATGATATTAAAATAAAGAGAAAATCGTGTTAAAACGTTCTGACAGGTTAGAGTCCATAAATTATCAATTTGGGTGTGAGATTTACAAAGCTTTATTAAATGAATCATAATTTGCTTTAATTTTAATATGTAAATATCTCAAAAACTTGACGTAATAGAAAAATTTAAATGTCAGATTCGGAACCAGCGCAAACAAACTGACTTAGATTCGTTTTCAAATTTGTCAGAAAGAATAAAAACATCAATAAGATTTGTTGTCCAATGTTATTTATTATTTTAAAATATATTATATTACATATTATATATTATTTATTATTTTACCCAAAAAATAATAAAAAGGAAAATGTACGATAAAATGAATGTAACGTATAACGGTCGAAAATAGAGCAGAGTAGCGTTTTTGCTGTTTTATATCGTCTATTTTTCCTTAAAATAATTTCTGATGCAAAAATTTCGCAAAGTATTAAACAATTTCAAGCAAGTTTGTGCAAAGAAAGTGCTAAATTTCTTTAAATATGAAATTTAAAATTCGGGTGAAATTTCGTGATAAAAGGTAAAATTTCGACAGAAAGACGTCTTGATACTTAAATTACTTTGTTATTTCCTGTTTTTGTGCATTTGGAGTAAAACCTATTGAAGCATTCATGTGCAAAACTGAATTATTATTTAATTATTTAAATACGAAGTTCAAAAAACGCGTCTTCAAGGCCGCGAAGAAAGTGAATAAATTCAATGAATAGGTGTTATCCGGCGCCAAGCTCCCGAATAATTTAAGAAACCACGATGAGCAATGGCCAAAAATCATTGCGTAGTACATCTCCTTCCTTAAATTTTTGAAATTTTTTTCGTTTTTTTTCGCAATTTTCTGATGCCAATGGGGAGAGCTCGATGAGAAACGTTGAAAAATTGTGTTTTTTCGTCATACCACCATGTTTACGGCCATTGTTTGCCCTTTGAAAACATTTTGCACCCCCCAGAATTTTGGTGCTGCCCACGTATGGTGATGACCGATTTCGGTTTGGGGGACCGACTTTCCCCACTATCCCCCTTTTACATGTATGCATCCATATTCCTCCTTACCATACGTGGGCAGCAAGAAAATTCTGGGGGGGGGGTGCAAGATTTTTGAAGGTCAAAAAATGGTCTTAAAAATAGTGGTATGGCGAAAAAACACCATTTTTCGACGTTTCTCATCAACCACTATTCATTGGCATCAAAAAAATTGCGAAAAAAACGAAACAACTCTTAAAAATTGAATTCTGGGGGGGTTATTTTGATTTCTGGGGGAGAGTATTTTGGTTTCTGGGGGTGCATAGCCCCCAAACCTCCCCACGCCCAGGTGTGCTCCTTTCACGTATAATATAGCTTTGTGATTTCCATTTAATTGAAAGTAAGTATTGTATCAAATTGATGTGTTCATGTCTGCCGAAGATAAAGTAAAATTGAAGAATGAACGGAAAATCGGCGATCGGGTTATTGATTTTTTGCAGCGCGAAACGCTTACTCTACCCGAACACGTTGAGTTTAGAATGGAACTTCTAACTGAGAAGGTATATGCAATGCATGTAGTGTACGAATCTACTTTACTTTTTACTTTTCTTTTTACTTCTACTCAGGCATGTAACAGGGGGATGGGGAGGGGATATTTCACCCAAATTTAGTCTTCCTATCCCCTCAAAGTCAGAAACTTTTTGACTCCCCAATTTTTGGAAAAACTTACGATTCTTTGGCCGTTTTTAGGTGTTTTTTGGCCAAAAATTGAAGGTCATTTACCTGCCCCCTGCCCTGAAAATAGCCCGGGACCCCTTCCCAAAATTTGGAGCCGTTACATGTATGCTTCTACTTGTTTACCATTCCAGTTTTGGACAAAAGCTTGCTTTGTAGACCCTCTCCACGTGCGATTGCATTTTTTTGTCGAAAAATAGCTAACCAGACCACTCCAACAAAAATTTTGAGTCGCGAGATTTTAATTTCAATCCATTTCTTTACTCTAATTCATTTTAATCTACCTATCTAAATTTTAATTTTTTTAGGAATTTTTTATTTAAAAATTCCCCCCTAAATTTTAGCGTATTTATGGTCAAGGATTTAAATACGTACATTCGCTTCAACAGCCTTTCATGCTCTACGTTGATCCGGACGGAAGTTTGCAAGATTGCAACGATCTGGACGACGCTTCGTCCGTCGCCTCGTGCGATCTGGTGCAGGATTACAAGAAACAAAGCCGAATTTATCCCAAAAAATCCAGAGGACCCTTAAATCCCATATTTTCGTTGAACGCCTTGCAACCGACCGGCCAATCGACCCAGAATTCCAGCATTTTGACCACTCCCACTTCTAATTTTTCCACCAATAGCAACGGTTCTCGTATGTTTAGAGTGACTTCCAACGAAAGCATCAATTCTTATGCTTCGGAAGTCGAGGAGCTGGATTGGAAAACGATCGCCGTTTCTAAAAATTCCGGTATTTTATGAATTTTTAAGTTTATTGACTCGATTTAGCCAATTTGTATTACTTGTTTTTTTATTTAATTTTCACTCAATTTATTAATTCGGTTAGGTTTAATTTTTTATTTCGATTGCGTTCTTAACGGGGGAAGGGGAATCGTTCCGAAGCTCGTAGTCCCGCTCATCGCCCCAAAGCCGGAAAATTTTTGACCCTTCGATTTTTGAAAACAAATTGAATTTTTTGACCGTTTTTAGGGTTTCTTGGCCGATTTTGGCCAAGAATTGAAGTTCATTAACCCCCACTCAAAATTTCGAGCCGTTGCATGTATGGTCAGAGGTGTAACTACACGTGGGCGTGGGGGTATGCACCCACAGAACGCCCAATACCCCCCGTCAGAAACCAAAATACCCCTCAAAATTCAATTTTTAAAATTTTTTCCTCGCAATTTTCTGATGCCAATGGGTAGTGCTCGATGAGAAACGTTGGAAAATGGTGTTTTTTAGCCATACCACCATTTTTAAGGCCACTTTTTGACCGTTGAAAAAGTCTTGCACCCCTCCCCCGGAACTTTGGTGCCGCCCACCTATGGTAACTAAGTATCTCCTTCACTTTAATAATGAACAGGATGAAAAAACAGCGCCCTTGAATCGCATAGGTGTATAATAAAAATTTATATTCAAATATTGCTTATATAATGTTCCGTGCACGGTTTTTTTTGTATTCGGCAATGATTTTTCGCGATGTACAAAGACTTTTGGGGACCGTCTTTGTACATGTACAAAGATTTTTGGAAGACAAAAACTGCTGAAAAGGTTCGAAATTCGCAAAAATTCCCGGCGCCCCGCGCCGAAAATGAGCAATTGTGTGTTCGATATCTCTTTATAATTTCAGAAATTGCATTTTGAAAGGAAAAATGCCACATTTTTTTGGCGCTTCGCGCCATTTTGAGAACGATTATTACTGATTTTTGCCCTCAGAAACCTAGAAATTGCTAAAATACGTAACCAAAGGTCGAACAACTCTGTTTTTGTCACATCAAAATCGCTACTGTACCATATTATAGTACCTCAAAAATTTGTGTGTACGAAACGTACAAAGACTTTTAGGGACCATCTTTGTACATGTACAAACGGACCTTGTACAAAAAAAAACACTGGTTCCGTGCCCTATGCATATGATTTTTGGTCCATATAAACATTTTTTCATCTTATAATGCTCCGTTTATATTCTAAAGAGAGGATTTTATGCCTGAAGTTCAATTATTTTAAAACCAGTGTGCCTTCAAGGCTTTTTCTGTCGGAATAGCCCCGGGCTATATATTTTTCTATGCAATGTACTTGAAGCTTTTTGCATTGTTCTGTCTTGCTGGCCTCTTTTTTCCTTTGCATTAGCATAAATCATTCAGGAAAATTCGTATTTTTGCATAGTTTTTCCATGCCCACAGCTTACAATCTTCATTGTTTACTCAATTCTTTTGTTTATTTATCTTTTAATCCTGTTTGTTCTTATCTTTGATTCATTAAAAAAGTTGGGTAATTGCCTAAGATAGTGATACTGAGATGCTAAGTCTATACAGGCATAATGTGATTGTATGATACACATACATGCACATAGGGGGTGAGGAGCTTACCTGGGCGTGGGGGGTTTGGGGGTATGCACCTCCTCAGAAACCAAAATACCCCCCCAGAATTCAATTTTTGAAATTTTTTCTTGTTTTTTCGCCATACCACCATTTTTAAGGCCATTTTTTGACCTTCGAAAAATCTTGCACCCCTCCTCCTACAAAACTGTGGTGCCGCCCATCTATGGTGAGGGGAAGGGTATTACCCCACGCTGAGGGGTCAGCCAGACAGCTACTGTCAGGCGATTTTGAGCTGACGGAACGTTTCTTGCATCATTATTTTAGGTCAAAAGTAGTAAAAATGTCAAACATTTTCCCGCGCTTCGCGCCGGATTAATACCTTTATGTACTTTTTACTCAAAAAGCGCCTAAAATCGATCAATTTCTGTATTTTTCAGTCGTTAAAAGTGATATAATGTTGTCAAAATGAAGCTGAAATGCGATATTATTCCTAAAAACGTTTTATAGGCTATTTTGACCATTTTGGTCGTTCAAACAGCAAAAAATTGTGGATGTCAAATTCACTGTTTTGGATTTCTGGGATTTCACCCCTTCCCTGCCGACCCTGACCTTGCGCGCCTATGATGATACGCCTCGGTATCGACATGTTCTACATGTATTGTACAGGCCCCGGCCCCGGCGGCAAAAAAGGCGGCCTTGGCGCATCTCTAGTATATAAGCTGATTAAAATGTTGGTGCGACAACCATCGTTTTCGCAGTGTAAAGTAAGTAAAGTTTTGTCACCGTTCAAATTATGTGCGGCTATTCACTAATAAAACTTAAGTATCCTTCAAGAATTCGGAAATACATAAATTTCTCGCCAAGAATCTGGTAAAAAAGACTCGGATCTGCTTAGCCTACAGGCACGCATCTCTGGGAAGGAATGGGGGGGATTTCAGGAGCCCCCCAAATTCAGAAAAATCGGAAAAATAGGACTTTTTAAACGTCATTTTGTGCTATTTTTGGCTTTTTTGGGCGTAGTCCCCCCAAAAATTAGTGTTGGTCCACCCGAAATAGGACGGCCAGCTACGTGTCCTGCTTAGCCGACAAATTTGCGACGTTGAAATTTTTGGGCAGAGGCCGGCCGCACGCTGTCAAAAGCGCGTATTATGAAAATCGCCATAATTGCCGGGCGAAAATAGAAAAAAGTAATAAAAAAATTCGGTTTTTACAGAAAATTATTTCGTCATGTTGTCGATAGTGAAGGGAAAATTGGCTGCGATTAGCTTGCGCGTTAACGAAACGCCATTTTATAAACCCGGTTTAAACGACCGTTTATCCTTGTTGTTGATGAAAGGTGGCGAACAAAATACCGACGGCGAACTGTTGGCCACTATGATCGACCAACGCTGCAACATAGGCGCCGTTTATTTGGACGGATGCCTTATCGTTTGCGGTAGCATACTGATTTTTTGAATTTTTTTAAATTTTGGATTTTTAAAATTTCTTTTTTTGATTTTTTTAAATTTTTTAAAAATTTGTTTTTTCAAAATAAATTGCTCTAAATTTAGGCTTTTCGGAATGGTATTACATTTTTGGTTTTTAGGTACATGTACTTAGTGAACCGTCTACCTGTAATTAAGGGATTCGTAAAAGGGCTTTAAACAGTTTTTCTGGCTTCAAACAGTTTTCCTGAATTTTTTCGATAATTAGATGTTTTGGAGCGGGTGAGGCACGGACCGACTCAATAATGGTAGTGCAATTTTCATCTCATTAACTCATACATGTAACGGCTCGAAATTTCGGTCAGGGGCTCTGGCCATTTATGAGGGGGGGGTAGGATTAATGATCTCAATTTTTTGGCTAAAAATGGCAAAAAACACCTTAAAACGCAAGTTTTCGCCAAAAATATGGGGTTAAGAGATTTTTTGACTTTTGGGGTTTTTTTCGGGTGGGGTGGGTTCTCTATCAACCCATGTTACATATATGCATGTATTACATGTATTCATATATTATTTTCGTCATAGAACTCGGAATAAAGTCAGTTTTAATTTTGGGATTTTGTATGTAATAAAATGAAGGTTATATGTACCTAAATTTGGGGAAAAGAGGGCTTTCTTTAAAGTATGTATAGATACCTGCGTGGCTAAGTTTGAACTCGCCGATTTTTTTCACAGGAGCTGACTGCGCATTGCCCAGGCCAGGTCCGCATATTTTTCCATTTCTGTACAATTGAGCCATATTTTTCCGATTCCTTTGACCTTTTGACCTGGCCATGCAAATTTTGGATTTTCCAGTAAAGAATCTTACATTTTTAAACGGCCCTCTTCATAAAAGCTCCAGAAGGTCCCCGAATACGATAAAGCGTTCTATATATTCATCTAAGTGTGCAATTTTTAAAATTCGTTTTTTTCGAAAGAAAAACATAAATTTTAGGCGGTAACAACAGGGGCGAGTGCCTGAAATCCGTGGAAAGTTTCAATTTTTCCACTAATAAATGGACCACATTGGCCCCGATGCTCAAAGAAAGAGGTCGATTTGGCGCATGCGTCTGTGATGGCAAGGTATTTTTTCTAGTTTTTGTCATTTGTTCACTCCAGCACTCCTGGGCGAGGGGACTTTGGGGGGTATGCACCCTCCCCCGAAAAAACAAAATACCCCCAGAAACCAAAATATCCCCCTTAGAATTCAATTTTTGAATCTTTTCGTTTTTTCGCAATTTTTTGATGCCAATGGATAATGCTCGATGAGAAACGTTGAAAAATGGTGTTTTTTGCCATACCACCATTTTTGAGGGCATTTCTTTATTTTTGAGAAGTCTTGCACTCCCCCCAGAATTTTGTTGCCGCCCACCTATGCACTCCAGTAGCTTACTCGACAACACTTTTTCAATGAGAAAATTCGGAATATTGCGATAGAAAGTATAGTATGAAAGAGCTAAATATAAAAAATGTAAAAACATATAAAATATAAAAACAAAATATACGTAGCTGATGCGTCGGGATCAAAAGTAACGACAGAATGATCACTCGATTCAGACTTTAGAAATATAAATGACTTGATCGAAGCCGAAAACGGCCGAAAATCAATTAAACAATGGTCTTAAAAAGCTATTTTTCAAAGTGTACGCCGAGGAGGGGGTGAAATCCACACCTGGGCGTGGGGAGGGGGGGGTTGGGGGGTATGCACCCCCTCCGAGAAACCAAAATACCCCCCCAGAATTCAATTTTTGAAAATTGTTTTCGTTTTTTCGCAATTTTTTGATGCCAATGGATAGTGCTTGATGAGAAACGTCGAAAATGGTGTTTTTTACGCCATACCACCATTTTCAAGGCCATTTTTTGACCTTTTCTTGCTGCCCACGTATGGTGAAATCCCATTTTTTGTAGAGACGCGAAATGACCGAATTTGGGCCGGCGAATCACTTTCCAGAATTTAGATGGCTTCTCTTGCACTCAAAAAGTTTTGGGTATAGGGAAGTAGTCATCTATTTGGGGGAAAGGGGGACATTTAATTACTCAAAATTTGGATGTTGGGGTAATCGACTATTTAAGGGACTTCAATTTTTGATCAAAAATGGCATAAAATCACCTTAAAACGATCTAAAACCGCTGTTTTTCTGCCAAAAATGTTGGCGGGGCTGCGAAATGTCAATCTTTGGGAAAACTATCGATTGAAGGTAAGGTATGTCTTCTCCACCGTAACATGTTGGGGAGGGGAGTTGAATGCATACCTGGGCGTGTGTGGGGGGGGGTTTGGAGGTATGCACCCCCAGAAACCAAAATACCCCTCCAGAAATCAAAATATTCCCTCCCCCAAAATTTGAATTTGTGTTTTGTTTTTTTTCGCAATTTTCTGATGCCAATGGATAGTGCTCGTTGAGAAACGTTGAAAAATGGTGTTATTTCGCAATACCAACCATTTTTAAGGCCATTTTTTGACCTTTGAAAAATCTTGCACCCCCGCCAGAATTTTGGTGCCGCCTACCCACGACTTGAATGGTCTTCTATTTGACAAAAAATAGCAACAGCCTGTCTGACGCAGAGTTTTGCCTAAAAGTTGAATGGGCAAAAAAATCGACTTGCGACTTGTGGGAGACGGCCTGCTTTAAATCCCCTAAAACACGTGTGCAGAAATGCACATCATAGGAATTCTGGGAGGAGTGAAATATTAAACAGCCTTTTGGGTCCAAAAATGATGGCTACGCGTCAAAAAACATCGTTTTTCGGCGTTTTTGAATGATGCATTATTTTTTCTGGGGCATAAAAACATAAAATTTCGAAAAAAATAATAAAACTTCGATTCAATGGAACAAAAATATAGGCAAAAAATAAATGTATGGCGCGAAGCGCCTTAAATTAAACACTTTTGAGCAAACACATAGCTAAGAACGTTTGAAACACATTTTCTATAAACGTATTGGAAGTTTTAGGAAAATCGCGATTTATGGGCGGGGGTGGAGAATTTAGAGGGGCTGAAAACTTCCCTGGGGGTGAACCCCTCCTGCCGAACCCCCTCCCTCCAAACTGTTTTCCGCAAGACTATTTATTGCACATGTGCACCATTATGAAGGAATATCAATGTGAAGAACAAAGACTGATGTGCAGAACAAAAATAAATGACAGGAAAACAAAACTGAAAAACCTTCGAAATTGAAATAAAAAAAACTATTATATATATATATATATATATATATATATATATATATATATATATATATATATATATATATATATGTGTATGTATATATATAAATATATGTATATATGTAAGATAAAAAACCAAACTTCGAATTTAAAAAAGTTATTATTGAAATAAAACACTTTTGAAATGAAAGAACACCTGAAACCAAAACAGGTGAGCTAAAACTAAAACGAATAAAACGAAAAAACCCGAAGTAAAACGTTCAAAGCAAAAGAAGGCGGATTTAAAATCCGCAAACAAAAATCCTTCTTAAATGCGTCAGCTCTACGGGTTTATAAAAATCCTTGATTAAAAATCATCTTTAAATGCGTCAGCTTTACGGGCTTATAAAAATCCTTTAATAAAAATCCTTCTTTAATGCGTCAGCTTTACGGATTAGATTTACGCCGTGGGCGGTTCGGACGGTAGCAACGATTTGAACACTTGCGAACAGTACGACCCGTCCCTTAACGCCTGGAGCCAAATGGCGCCTTTTGAATCTGGTCCCCGTTCAAATAACGCCACGGCCAGCGTAGGGGGCAAAGTTTATTGCATCGGGGGCTGGAATGGGCAGGCAGCCGTGCGAAACGTCGATTGTTACGACCCCGAAACCAATTCTTGGCAGCCCGTTGCGCCATTAGCCGTCGGTAAGTCACATACATACATAGAACAGGGGATGGGGGATCCCCTACCCTAAGTTGGTTGTCCCACCATCCCATCAAAATCAGGAATTTTATACCACATCCTCCCATTTTTCAGAAAAGGTGGAAAGAATTTAGAGGTCATTTATACCAGCTCCTGAAAATGGCCGCCCCCCACCATAACTGGGCGTGGGGGTTTGGGGTATGCATTTCTCCCAGAAATTAAAATAATACCTACCCCCAGAAACCAAAATACCCCCAGAATTCAATTTTTGAAATTTTTTGTTTCTTTTCGCAATTTTTTGATGCCAATGGATAGTACTCGATGAGAAACGTCGAAAAACGGTGTTTTTTCGCCATATCACCATTTTTAAGGCAATTTTTTGACCTTTGAAAAATCTTGCACCCCTCCAGAATTTTCTTGCCGCCCACGTATGGTGTCCACTTCGGGGTTTAACCATTGTGCTGTGCTAACTGAGAACATATCGCCAAAGAAGGGTAGGTATCTAACCTACATACTCATCAACGTGATACGATGCAGGAACTGGGGGGGGTGTAAACAATATCAATATAGGTTGTAAACAGATCGCTTTAGTGCACAAAGCGTTGGCAGTATGTCGATATTTTGGTCTCAAACTTTACGCTGACATTAGTAGCCCAAACTATGCTGCAGTATTGGGGTGTAGCATCCGTCCAATAAGGGTTGGGGGATCCCCCACCTAAAGTTGGTCATCTACATACATGGAACGGCTCGCAATTGGAGGGGGACAGACCTCAAATTCTTGGCCAAAAACGCCTAAAAACGACCAAAACATTGAATTTTTTTTTCAAAAATCGGGGGGGGGGGTCAAAAATTTTCTGGCTTTGGGGAGGGGGATGTTGGGTGGGGGGATCCCCCTGGTACATGTGTGGTTGTCCCCCACCCCCGTTGGCCATTTTTAACTGTTTTTTGCCAAAAGTTGTAAATCAATTACCCTCCTCCTCCCTCACCCCATCCTCAAAAAAATGATCAGGTACTCCCACCGTTAATCTAGAGCCATGTATAGGGTAGGTCAGCAAAAAGTGTAGCTTTTTGCTGGTCCACCCTATAAATGAGCGATTGCTAAGGCTGCTTATTCGCGTGCGTTCTGGTGTATTGCTGCTTGATTCCACACAATCAATGAGTGCGAATTGTATGATGCTTTCATTTTTACTTATCTGAATTTTACACTTGAATTTTATACTCTTTCCTAAATTTATTTTTTTACCAAATTTTTTGTTTTCCACTAATTATATAGGTCGGTATCAGGCCGGCTGCTGCGCCTGGGGCAATTATATAATCGTCGTTGGGGGATGCGACACGTGGTCGTGTCTCAGTTCAGCCGAACTTTACGACCCGTCGACCAATTCTTGGTGCAGCCTACCTCCTATGATCGCCGCCCGCCGTGGCTGCGGTGCCGCCGTTTTAAATAGTAAAATAAATCGTTATAATTTGAATTAATGTTAAATTTTAAATACGTTTTAGCTTTCGTAACGTCCAATTCGCAGATTTCTCACTCATTGTGATCAGACAATTACGTTGGGAAGAGTTTAGGGTCTCTTAACTAGTGATCGATCGGAGCGGCCAAAATGGCCGGAGTCGGAGATCCGGCCGGTGCCGGAGATCATCGGCCGGTGCCGGATTGGACCATGTTGCTCCGGCTGGAGCCGGAGCCGGAGAAATATTCTTTTACAAGCGTGGATAGATGGGACGTCTTTGTGACCAAGACCTAGACCATGGTGCACATGCATCTCAACTGCATACCAGCTAGTTAGTCATGTAAAATAGACTACATCCAACAAAATCTTATTCAAAAATACTCGGCAATCTTGTTGTTTCACAGCGATTGCATGAATCGATCAATAGAGAACTATTCTTCCCTCCCAAAAGTGAATATTTTTCGATTGTGGTGGTGATAGACGTTTTATTTGGTGCTACTTCCTTTTTCTGCTATTGTATTGTGTTTTGACTAAATTTAATAAGCATAATGTCAGCAATTAGTTCGTTCGGTCACTATGCAAAAAACGAAAAAATTCTCCGGCCGGAGCACCGGAGTGGACAAAATGGCCGGATTTGCCGGAGGCCGGAGCCGGATCTCCGTTCGATCACTACTCTTGACTCGCATGAATCGGAAATGGGATTGTTTGGGAAAATTAGGCAATCGAAGGCCAAAAAATGGGGGAAAATCGAACATTCTTCTTCAAAAGTGCTCGAAATTGATCAGAAACGCCGTTTTAGCATATACAACAGTTTTAAGGTCATTTTGGCTCATAAAGGCTCATCTATGCTCGTGGCCACTGATCGTACGTTTGCGTCGGGAGCCTACGTGTAACACGAGGATGGGGGATTTCTCAACCAAAGTCGTTGTCACCTCATCCCCGAGCGAGAAAATTTTTGACCCCCATTTAGAAAAAAATTGAATTTTTTAGCCGTTTTTAGGTGTTTTTGACCGTTTTTGACTAAAAATTGGGGGTCATGTACCCCCTATATACCCCTAAAAATGGCCGGGGACCCCCACCCAAAATTCGAGCCGTTATAAGTTTGGTCGGGAAGGGGTTCAGAGACCGCTAGAATTGAATTTTAAATTTTTCGTTTTTTCACGTTTTTTTGTCAATAAATTCAGCTCGGTGGGAAACGTCGAAAAATCGCCTTTTTGCTCTTACCGTCAATTTTTTAACACGGTCTCAACGTTCGAAATTTCTCGAACCGCCTCTCCCTCAGAATTAAGGCGCTTGTACACACATACAGTGCTCGCCATGAAACATGACGCACTATAATCATCAGATTTATATTAGATGATGCGTTGCGAGCGCCGCGTTTCGTCTATAATGCGCTATAATCTCTTCTTTATTATTATAGGATATTTATCTGTATCATACCGTTAATCTGGCGATGCGGACAGCGCAATTCAGCTATTAATAGCGCCAACAAGAGGGAAGCGCGCACGTGAATGCCGGAAGCGCGCATGTGAATGCCGTTCTATATTCAGGCACGTGCGCGCTTCCGGCATTCACATGCGCGCTTCCTTCTTGTTGGCGCTATTATTAGCTAAATTGCGTCGTCCGCATCGCCAGATTAACGGCATGATACAGATAAATATCCTATAATAATAAAAAAGAGATGATAGCGAATTATAGACAAAACGTGGCGCTCGCGACGCATCATCTAATATAAATCTGACGATTATAGTGCGACATGTTTCTATGGCGAGCACTGTGTGCTTCTCATACTGGAATGGATTTATTTATTTATTTATTTATTTATTTATTTATTTATTTATTTAATTGATTGTTTATTACTATACGATGGATTTTACGTTACGCATAAGAGGGAACTGGTATTTTCGAAGGTTCAAAAAACGCATTGGTATCAGACGTGCACAGCGTGGGAACTCGGGGGGGGGATGAAATTTTAAAGTGCTTTTTGGGGCCCAAAAATGGTAGGTACGCGTCAAAAATATCGTTTTTCAACATTTCTGACGATGATCTATCTTTCTAGGGCATTAAAACATTCTAAAAAAATTTGAAAAAATAAAAAAGTCAGACAAATTGACTGAAATATAGTCAAAACGTGGGTATAAGGCGCGAAGCGCCGAAAATTTGACACTTTGAGCAAATAGATAGCTAACAAACGCTTAAAAAAGCACCTTTCATACGAATTTTTTGAAAACTTTTGCCAACTTTCGGAAAATCGCGAATTCTAGGGCAATGAAAATGTTTTTGGCAACTTTCGGAAAATCGCGACTTTTGGGGAATGAAAAAATTTTCGGCAGAGGGGGGGGGGGGGGCGGCCGCTTTCTAAATTCGGCTCCGACCCCCATCCCTTCTTACGCGTACGGGCGTGGATACAATAAAGTAGAACCTGGCTCTCGGAAATTCTAAATAAACTAATCAATTTTACGTTGCATTTTAAAAAGGGGCTGAATTTAGACAAGTTGTACGTGGCGGGCGGTACGGACGGCGGCCAGACGCTGCACAGTTCGGAGGTGCTTGATTTGGGCGTCGCGTCGCCCGCTTGGCGACCCGGACCGCCGCTCGTCGCGCCGCGCGGCAACGTTCGACTCGTCGCCGCCGACTGCCGCATCTACGCCGTCGGCGGATTTAGCGGCAAACTTTTTTCCAACACGATCGAGTATTTGGACGAAGGTGAAACAAAAATTAAAAAAAATTAAGACAAATTTTTGTTATTAAAGAAATATCTTGTAAGTTTAAAAGATTAATAAAAAAATAAATCAAAAATATCTATTTATTTTACCAATTTTGGGAGGGTCTAACAGTCAGGCGTGTAGCTGGCCGTCCTATTTTTTTGGGTGGGGACCAACACCATAGTTTTGAGGGACTAAGCCCGAAAAGGCTAAAAATAGCACAAAAAAACGTTTAAAAAGTCCTATTTTTCCGATTTTTCTGAATTTTGGGACGCTCCTGCTAATAGTTCGGTTTAGTCGAATTTGTTTAGGACATATTTTCTAAAATTTCCAAAACGTTTCCCGAAAAAACGACGTTCAAAAATTGCCAAAATTTTTCGGTCCGCTCCAGAGGTCCCCAAAAATATTTTTGGCGTTTAAAAAAGTTTTTCCTCTATCGCGCGACGCGTAAAATGGCCGTTTTATTGCAAAGACGGTATTTTTTGAATTTTTTTTAATTTTAAAAAATATATCATCATCGTATTATTAATTTTTATTTATTTACGGTAGTTATTGTACGCGTCAATCAATTGAGTTTTTCACCATTCGGCCGATCGGTTCGGAATTATTATTATTGTGATTTGTTGATTACCTATCAATCGATTAATTCGCGTTTGTTTACTTATTTACTTATTCATTTATACAAATTCATCTGTTTCATTTTATTTATTTTACCATCATATTTCTTATTTATCAAATTTTAATCAACGAATTTGATTTATTTCGTAATTATTTTTTAATTTATTTATTTTCTGATTAATTATTATTCATTTTATTTATTTTTATATGATTTTTTTATATAATTTTGATTAACGAATTTAATTTATTTCTGCAATTTATTATTAAATTTATTTATTTTCCAATTAATTATTATTTATTTTATTTATTTTTATATGATTTTTTTATATAATTTTGATTAACGAATTTAATTCATTTTGCAATTAATTTTTCAATTTATCTATTTTCTAATTAATTAATTATTCTATTTATTTTTATATGATTTTTTTATTTATATGATTTTAATTAATGAATTCAATTTATTTTGCAATTAATTTTTTAATTTATCTATTTTCTAATTAATTAAATATTTTATTTATTCTATATGATGTTGTATTTATATAATTTGAATAACGAATTTGATTTATTTTGCAATTAATTTTTTAATTTATCCATTTTCTAATTAATTAATTATTTTATTCATTTTTGTATATAATTTTTCAAGGCGCCAACGAATGGCGGACGACGATAGGCAGCGTTTCGCCGACCAATTCTAACGCGTCGCCGGTCCATTCGACGGCGATCGCCGAGGATCCGGTCGGCGAGGCGTCCGAATCGACCAGCGGCGCAGCTGTTAGTATCTCGGCGGCGGCCGCTCAAACGAAAAAATGAATTTTGTTTATAATTTAAAATTTGTTAAATTTATTAAATTTATTTTAATTAAATTTATTAAATTTATTTTAATTAAATTTGTTAAACCTATTCCAAATATTCGTCGTTTGAAATAACCTTTTCAATTCGATCTAAACCAACGTTTTATTTACCTATGATAATGTATTGAAGTGTCATAAACCGAGGCTTCGAAAATTTCGGATGGTCCGAATCATATATGTGACGGCTCAGAATTGGGAGGGGGTAAGGACCACACGTGGGCGTAGGGAGTTTGGGGGGTATGCACCCCCAGAAGTTGAAATACCCCCAGAAATCAAAATACCCCTCCCAGAATTCAAATTTTGAAATTTTTTTTGCTTTTTTAGCGATTTTTCGATGCCATTGGATAGTGCTCGATGAGAAACGTCGGAAAATGGTGTTTTTTTCGCCATACGACCATTTTTAAGACCATTTTTTGACCTTTAGAAATTTTTCCACCCCACCCCCCAGAATTTTCGTGGCTGCCCACCCATGGTATGGACCTTCAATTTTTCGCCAAAAAACCTAAAAACGGCCAAAAAATTCGTTTTTCCCCGAAAATCTGGGGAGGGGTCAAAAATTTTCTGGCTTTTACCCAAATTTTCGAGCCACTCCCAATATTCGAAAGACCTTCCCGGAAAAATTTTCGAACTTTTTAGTTTTTTCTCGATTTTTTATGCCACTGGATAGAGCTAGAGATGAGACGTCGAAAATGGTGTTTTTCGCCCCATTGTCAATTTTTCGGCACTTTTCAAAATCAGAAATTATCGGACCATCCGGGTTAAAGGCGCTGCTGAAATTTTTTCAAAATTTCAGTCCAACGCGTTTTGAATTTTCCTATTTCGCTTCGTCCATTTTATTGATTATTCATCATTTCGTTGCTTGAATTCTCTTCGAACCGAAATTGCAGCTGCGAAAGTTTGTAACTGTACAGCAACGCACGAATTATTGCGCTCAAAAATCGGCGTTTCGACTATAAATCAATTTTTTTGGTAATTTCGCGCGACTTTACACAACGTTGCGATTGTTCGTATTTTTTCTGTTATTTTTTCACAGTCGTTTCTCATATAAAATGAAATCATTGTCGCGTTACACGGCCGAGATTTTAACCATATTCCACTTCGCGTTGAGTATTCTTTATCCGATATTGTTCTTAGTTGCTTGAATAACGTAGTTCGTGCAACTTTATCCACGTAATTTGTATAGAAATTGCTTCAGTTGCTTGGTTTACGCAACTTCACCCGAATAGTTATTCTATTTTGTGTTTATGGACGGTTTAGCAATTTTGTGATGGATGATTCCCGTTTTTGACCTTTCTTATCTTTAACCCGCTCCTCCTCCAAAAGTTTATTTTTCGTCCCCCCCTCCTCGACTTTTTGGGCAAAAACGTGCGTTTTAGGCTATTTCTTGTAGTTTTTTTGTCATTTTTGCCCATGAATTAAAGTCCCTATCCTCAGTTTTTCAGCCCTTTTTTGTATGTTCTCATCATACCTGGGCGTGGGGATTTTGGGGTATGCAACCCCCCAGAAACCGAAATACCCCCAGAAACCAAAATACCGCCTAATTCAATTTTTGAAAATTTTTTTGTTTTTTTCTCGCAATTTTTTGATGCCAATGGATAGTGGTCGATGAGGAACGTTGAAAAATGGTGTTTTTTAGCCATACCACCATTTTTAAGGCCCTTTTTTGACCTTTGAAAAATCTTGCGCCCCCCAGAATTTCGGTGCCACCCACCTATGGTTCTCATGTGCCTGGTGCGGCAGGATTTGAACGTTAAATTTTTTCAATCACATTTTGCGTGAACTAATTCATTTCTTTGAAATTCTCAGAATTAATGTATTCTGCGATTAATTTTGTTTTTATTGCGATTAATTTTCAAATCATCTCAGAAAAGTCATTTTATTACAGTTTATTTGTTGATGAATTTCGGCGGAAAGTTTAAGAAAAATAAGATGTATCAGTTCGGTAATATCGATTTTTCACTTTTAATCTCTCGGGATTCTCAAAAGTGTCGAAATGTGGCAACATCCAATTGTTTTTATTCGTCCCGATTTAGTGAATGGCATAAAAAACGTTAGCCAGCCCATCCCTTAATTCATTTTGACTTTTGAATGACAAATTTTCAGTCGAAAATTTTTTTTAAGTAAAATGGGGCAAAAGAAAAATCAATACTATGGGCTAAAAAACATTCGGGCGTTTCTCATCAAGCTCTACTTGGCATAAAAATTGTAAAAAAACGGGGCAGATTTTTCCAAAATAAAATTGGGGGTCGCCATCATACCTGGTCGTGGAAGGGGCGAGGGGGGCTTGAGGGGTATGCACCCCCACCAGAAACCAAATTACCCCCCGCAGGATTGAATTTTTGAAATAAATTTTTCCCGCAATGTTTTGATGCCAATGGATAGCGCTCGATGAGAAAAGTTGAAAAATGGTGTTTTTTTGTCATACCACTATTTTTAAGGCCATTTTTATCTTAGAAAAAATCTTGCAACCCCACCCCCTCCTTCAGAACTATGATGCCGCCCATCTATGGTCGCCATCATAACTGGGCGGCGGCGGTGGAGGGGGATTCGGGCGGGGGTTTAGACCCATAGAATCTAAAATACCTCCCGCGACGATTACAGTAGACCCCAAAATCGGATTTTTTTGCGATTTTCGCTATTTTGCCCCATCCAGACCCCAAAAAACTCGGTTGCTGGCAGTAGAAATTTTGACAGATTAGATACAATTTAGAACGAATTTTCAGACTCGTAACAGCTCAAAATTTTGGGTGGGGGTAGTCGGCCGTTTTTAGGGGGTTGGGGTGAATGACCTTTAATTTTCAGCCCAAAATGGTAAATTTAAACGTAAGTTTTTGCTAAAAATGGGGGAATGGAAAATTTTTGACCTTTGGGGAGCGGGGTCGACCAACTTTTGGTGGGAAGATCACCCACCCAACCTCCCTGTTACAATGTAATGTATGGTCCTCAGGTTCTGGGTGTTGCCGTTCCGGAAAACCCACACGTCAATGAACACTTTATATATCTTGCTTAACTAAGGTAAGATTCTTATCCTGCCCTGCCCACCTTTTCCTCCCCCTCCGCGGCTGAATTGCTGAAATGTACAGAAACATACTTAGCTGTAGGTACGCGAAATGGGACGTTTTGGCGCCGCACTCTTTGTAATATGAATTATTTACGTTTCATTTATGCTTGAAGTATAATACAGATTCTGAAAGCCCATTCAATTCTCTACGTGATGGTATAAATTAATTTTAGGATATCTTTGAATTTAGTGAGATAATTAAATGCATCTAAAAATACACTGGATTTTCTACAGTTTTGCAGTCGTACACAAATGAATACTCATCAAATCGAAAAGAACTATATGCTATTTTGTACGTTGTAGAACCTGCTTTCTGAATATATATTTTATCTAGAATTGCCTAAAATTGATTTAATTAGAATAATTTATAAGTTGCTGGCGCCAAAATGTCGTAGACCCGTAGGTACCGCGCGTTTAGTTGTAAAGTACCGTATTTTTGAATCATTTTTCTACACGTGTCATTCGCGCTATACTGTTTCATTAAATTAATGTATGAATTTTTCGGAATCTTATGCCTAAATGAATTAAATTGTTGTTTCTTTCGTTAATATCGCGAAAAAAATACGCATCGAGTTGTTCATCGACTTCAGGGGCGGATTTAGGGGGGGGCGGCCGCCCCCCCCCCATTGGCCCAAAAAAATGCGCAAAATTAAGGATTTTTGAGCGATTTTTAGCGATTTTCGGGTAAAAAGGGCTAATTTTTCCGCCCAAGTCAGGGTTCCGCCCCCCCCCTAGGGGTACCGCCCCCCCTTAGGAAAATCCTAGATCCGCCACTGATCGACTTTCGTAAATTTGGTCATATCGCAGGATAGTAAGCATCGTGGATAAAACGCGGTGTGGGTTTAGAAACGTGTGACTAAGGACGGATGCGCATAGTCGAGGATGAGTTTGAAATTTTGAAGCTCATGAAATAAATTCGTCTGATTCAAAATGCATCAGTGCGTGTAAAGCATGGTAGCGACCACACCTGGGGGTTTGGGGGTATGCAACCCCCCGAGACATCAAAATACCCCCCAGAATTCAATTTTTGAAATTTTTTTTTGTTTTTGTCGCAATTTTGTGATGCCAATGGATAGTGCTCGATGATTGGAAAACGGTGTTTTTTTGCCATACCACCGTTTTTAAGGGCATTTTTAAGCCTTTGAAAAATCTTGCCCACCCCTTCCCCCAGAATTTAGGTGCTGCCCTCGTATGGTAGCGAGTACCAGAGGTGGGCGCGGGAAGCAGCCTATAGTCCGTTTCACATAACTTCATGCATAAATTCTAAGAATTTTCGTCGACACTAGGCCGAGGGTAACGATATTTATATATCAATGGTAAATCGCAATCTGTCAGCTTATTGCCGACTTACTTTTGAAATTTAAAACCGAAGTTGCTTGAAACACATCGTTCTGGGGGTTTGTTGGGGGATATTGCTAAAAATAGCGCCAAAAATTTTATTCTGAGTGTCGATGTCTATCGCTTTTTGGGGGTTTGGGGACTTTTCAGATCGCCAGAATCAATCGACCCTTGCTAATGTACCTATGTACGATTAAGCATGGCAACGGCACCGAAAATTCGACACTTTTAAGGCAATAGCTAAGCGCTTGAAAATTGGACATTCTACAATTTCTTCGAAAAATTTCGATTCTGGCGCGGTCGCTCGCAGCATTTTATGGGGGCCAATAGTCATTCTACAAAGGGGTCCTCTAAGAACACGTGCGCAGGTATCCCTACATACATGCATACGGTAACGTCCTATCATTTTTCAACTGGTTCACAATGTAGGCATACATAGGTGGACAGCACCACAAAATTCTCGATGGTCTTAAAAATGGTGGTATGGCGAAAAAACACCATTTTTTAACGTTTCTCATCGAGCACTATGTATCTATTAACATCAAAAATTTCGAAAAATTGATTTCTGGGGGGGGGTATTCGACCTTCTGGGGACCCCCGCGCCCACGCGTGTATGTACATACATGTAAATGGATATGTATACATATGTACCATGGGATTTTCTAAATGGCATATTAGTGCGAAAATAGCCCATTGATGTACCATCATACGTGGGCGTAAGTGGGTATACCCCTCCCCTAGAATTCGATTGTAAAAATTTTTCGCAATTTTTTGATATTAATGGATTGTTCTCGATGAAAAACGTTGAAAAATATTGTTTTTTCGTCATACCACGATTTTAAAGATTATTTTCAGACCTTTGAAAAGCCTTGCACCCCCCAGAATTTGGTGCTGCCCACCTGCGTTCTACCTATGTAAATGTGTTATTAGGTAGTACATGCATGTATGTGTACCTATAAATTTAAACGAATTTGTCTCATTTTCGCCTGCTTTTGACCTTATTTTCGCCAGAAGTTTTTAACTTTGTCGTGACTTAGTGAGACAACGTCACACATGGGTGTGGGGGTATGCGCACCCCCCCCCCCCCGAATTTGATTTTTGAGAAACGTAGAAAAATGGTGTTCCTTTCGCCATACCATCATTTTTAAGACCATTTTTTCACTTTTAGAAGATCTTGCACACCCCTCCCCCAGAATTTAGGTTCTGCCCACCTATGGACCATGTGTATTTCTGCTCAATGACACGCAGCTTCAAAATACGTGTTATCGTGATGTTATCAAAAAATGTGAAGGTCGGAAAGCGGATACGTTTATTTTCTTGAACTTAATGCTTGCTACTTATTGCAGATACTTGTTTACGGTAAATCAAGTTAATTTGCTACGCCTGGCCTGTTATTATACGTTCAGGTTTTCTAGAAAAAACCCTTCAAAAATACTTCCCATTGATACCGAGCCTAAAGTGATACCGGTGACCGGTCTTGCTCGGTAGATAATTATATTTATAAATAGACTTGATGTAACATAAATTAACGGGTTTAACTTAATCGCATGCTATTTCATTTTTTATTCATTGGTATGAGCGCGCTTAGAGGTATCATCTATATTAAATATGCACCAAGCAGGATAATACAAAAGTACAAGAACGTTAAGATAGTACATAAGTCCAAAAACATATCTGTAATCAATTAAATTTAAATTTAAAAACAAAAAATGTTTTTTTTCTCGACTTTTTCATCAGCTCTTCCCACCGACTTCAAAAAAACAAAAAGAAATTTTCAAAAATTAAATGCTGAAGTTACATACGCTTTACTTTAACTAGTTATTAATAAATCTATTAATATTTATTTTTAATATTACTATTACATTGATACATTTACGATTTATTTATTACTTTTACAGTTCATCTCGAAATAAATAGCCTAATTCGGATGACGAATAATTTTTTCTATTCTGTCAGATCTTATAAATGAAATTCGATGATCTCTTAACTCCGAACAGACGGAATGCATAAAATTAATCAAAGGATTAGCTTAGGAAGGCAGCAAGATTCGATGCTGCGATCGCAGTTCTTGGTGTCCTGACCTAAAATCGTACATAAATCTTGTTTCGTAATTCACAATTCTAAGAAATTTCTTAAAAATCAAGCTTGTGCTGTCGGGAAAATTTATCGCATCAGCCACAATCTTGGCAAGAAAAATGTATTTGAAATTTGTACATTGATGATTTGTTATAGCTTAGTACAGCTGAAAGACACGACTAATTCGGAATAGGAAATGTTGAATCGGGAGTCTTAAGTCAAAAAAGTGCAATGTATAAAATCAATAGATAAATTAACAGTTTTTTACTGAAAATAATGAACTTTTAAAGTGGAAATTGGAACAAAAATTATTAATGTTAAACATAAAAATACATACTTTGAACTGAAATGCTTATACCTTGTTTGGCTTTTCAGCGGAAAAACTAATGTTCACCATAAATAAAATGACGAGCATAAAGCACCACGAGAAATTGCTATTTTTCCCAAAAACTGACATCATTTATTCATTGAGAGCTTAGATCGTAAGAGATATAGGTATTCTATTTCGAACTTTGAACTTACCTCGAAATTCTTTACCTCCCCGGAAATCAGTCATAAAGTTTTGAAAATCTGAAGACAAATACACATTTATAATTTATCGCCAAAAATTGTCATTTTATTGGACTGATACAGTATCACGTGCATCACCGATATTTTTCAAACCGTTGTTTTAACTTCTTAAGCTTTTGATTCAAGGCCATTATACGGTGAGAAACCTGAAATTCATCCCCTAATTTCACAGTTATGATTAAGTACTAATGTAAAAAAGCACCGATAATGATTTTTAGTGTACGTTTAAAGGGTCAACAATTACATTAGTATGCATAACATCTTGCCCCGGGGCATAAGCCCTGACCCCGGCGAAAAAGCCTGCCCCGGGACATTCCTAATAGGTATATGTAGGTAACGGTGTTAAAAAGCTAAATTTATGTACTTCCGCATTCTATGTTGAAGGGTGGGTCGTCCGAAGAAGGGGATCCTCAAAGCCCCTATCAATCAGTGGCGCCTCTAGGATTTTCGTAAGGGGGAAGGCGGTACCCCAACTATTTCCAAAACAGTCCAAAATAGGTCAGAAAATTCACTCTTCACGACCAAAATGCGTTTTGCGCCCTTTTACGTTGTTGGCTTTTATTTAAAATCACTTTTAGCGCATTAATTTCACGAAAAAACTTAAAATTAAAGACAATTTTGTGGGAAAAAAGCTCAGATGTCTTATACTTTAGCGAAAATACGGCACGAAGCGTCGAAAAATATTTCAAATTCACGAGGAAAGACGTTTATAAATTTGAAATGCAACTGTATTTTCTGCATTTGTAGCATTTAATGCGCAAGCGTCAAAAAGTTTTAAAATTTAAGCTTAAAAATGGAAGAAAACTATACTAAAATAGCTGTTTCTGCTCCCAAAAATCGTTTTAGGAGTCATGAAAATGTTCGCTGCTATAAAAACCTATTGCTCGCGCCACCAGGCCGCCAAGTCATTACAAAAATCATCCGGCGCGAAGCGCCAGAAAATTTGAGAAAATATGGTCACGGACGGCCAAAAATCGTCGCAAACATATCCATTCCTTATCTCGCCAAACTTTTTTGGCCAATGGGGGCGCCCCGCCCCTTTCCCCTTAAATCCGCCTCTGCTATTAATGCCACCCGTAAAATCTTCGACTTTCCCAAAGAGCGCTTGATAACAACTGTGACTATAATAAGTACGCTACGATTTTTACAGCTTGGAAGCAGGTTTTCGGCGTTTCGAGCAAAATTATTCGGGTTTCGAACCATATTTCGTTCAATTTCGAAAGATTTTATTAGAATTATTTCACGTTCTAACATTCTAGAACGAAAGGGAAACGTCAGAAAGGTCGAAAAATGCCATTTTGACGTGATTTCGATGTGGTAAGCCTGACAAGTCAGTTAAGAGAATGCCTTTGGGATTGAACAAGCCCATAATCCCCACGCTTTGCGTACCTGGCCTCCGGTACATTCGTACCATAGGTGGGCGGCATCAAAATTCTGGGGGGGTGCAAGATTTTTCAAAGATAAAAAAATGGCCTCAAAAATGGTGGTATGGCGAAAAACACCATTTTCCAACGTTTCTCATCGAGCACTATCCATTGGCATCAAAAAATTGCGAACAAAAAAAAAATTTCAAAAATTGAATTATGAGGGTATTTTGGTTACTGGGGGTATTTTGATTTCTCGGGGGGGGATGCACACCCCGCGAACCCCCCTACGCCCAGGTATGATTCGTACTATTTTAATGGAGCTACGTCAAATAATGTAACGAAGTGGAAAAACGAACGGCAAGAGCTGTACACCATAAAACATATACAAAAATATGTAAGTAATCAACGAAAATAATTTGTACGGAAGGAATCGGATGGTCTTATTTAAGCTTAGGTAGATAGGTAGGTACTCTAAGATTAAGGTTTATACAGCCTCGTAGCGCATGAGTAGAATTTTGGAGAATCATCAAAAATCCTAAAATTTTGGAGTTATCGAAAATTCTACAATTTTCAGCCCTACGTAGGTCATGAAAGAGCTAAATGAGAACTTTACATCCAATGAAGTTTTTTGTCTGGAATATACTATGGAGTTGTTTTAGCATGAAGTTGCTTTTTTTGCTTGTTTAAAGTTGTTCGAAGTTGCTCCGAAAAATCTCACGGAATTCATTCGCAAAAATTTAACAGCTTATTGTAAAACGACGTGATGTTAAAAATAGCCAGGAAATGACATAGTACAAACGTTTCCGTTTCGAAAAAATTACTAAATTCAGAGATGAGAAAATCAAAACCTTCAATTAGAAAAGAAGCTATTCGACTTAGGGGCATATATGGGCAGCAGCTAAATTCTGAGGGGGTCAGATGCACAACTGGGCGTTGGATGGGCTTGGGGGGTATGCACCTCCCAGAAACCAAAATACCCCCAGAATTCAATTTTTTAAAATTTTTTCGTTTTTTTCGCAATTTTTTGATGCCAATGGATAGTGCTCGATGAGAAACGTCGAAAAATGGTGTTTTTATCGCCATACCACCATTTTAAGGCCATTTTTTGACCTTCAAAAAATCTTGCACCCCCTCCCAGAATTTTCTTGCTGCCCAGGTATGGTCAGATGGGGCCGAATTGCCAAAAATAGCACCGTAAATTTAACTCGGGAGATTATTGAATTTTTTTTGGGTGAGCGAGGTCTTTTCAGATTTTGGGGTGCAAATCCCTAAACCACCCCCACATCCATGTGCGCTAAGGGGCATTGATAATTGCTTTTGTGGTTTTTTTAAAACTTTTATTCAAATAGACAAAAATACACAAAGAAAAGCAACATATTTTCAAAGACAAGCAGCATATTTCCGATTGAGCATTCAAATAAACTCGAACTCTACGCACAATCCCCAATGGTCGCTGGGAAAACATAACGAAGAGCGAATGCGTTCTTTGCCGATCAACTTAAAACCGCAAACTCGCAAATTATTTACCACAGAATTTCGTAAATACAATCGATCGAATCGACATCGTGGCTTGAATTTCTGTTCGCCCATCGGAGTATTATCATTTTGTAAACAATCCCATGTAAATTTCTCATTTTGCGGCTGGCCGGCCAGTTCCCAAACGTCTTTTAGCTCCTCGGGCAAACCCTTGACCTGTAAATTTTGATTTTAAATTAAATTTTAAACTTTGACCTGTGAAGCGAACCTTTAACCTTTGACCTTTGACCCATGCATTTATAGATTAATAAGTCCCTCATTTCCTTATTTACATGTTTATTTCATTTTATTTTATTAACTTATTCAATTTTCTATTTTCTATTTATTTTTATCCAAATTTCCTTTTCCTACTTTAATGTCAAAAGAGTGTTATTATTTATGACATTAATTCATAACAACATAGATTAGGTAAGTAATGTCATAGAAAAGAAGAAATTTTTTTATTTTTTTAAATATATAAAAACAATCAAAAAATAAGGCAAAGTTGTAGCCAAACAAAAGATAAAAATTGATCTTTTGTATAATATTAATTCTCAAATAATTTAGAATCGCGCAGCCCGTTAAAGTTCATTGTAGTGTACATACATTAGTTTACGCCACTGTTCAAGGCTAAATCAATCAGAAATCCTGATCGAAACTAAACTAAATCTTAAACTTCGGCTCTCCCCTCCAGACCGGCCATTTTGCGCATACCTACGCTCCAGACTTTTTATCAACAATAGCCAAACTCCCCAAAAGTTGAACTTCAGTATGCTCAAAACTTTAGAGATTAACTTCGTTTTTTGTCTTTCCTTTACAGTTTTTCTCAACTGCCTCTAATTTTTCAATAAAAGTTATTCAACTGTCCATACCAAATCAGTATTTTGCTATCTTTTGCACATGAGCAGGACCAGCTAAATTTTGGGATCTAAGGGTCCATAGCATAGGTGGGTAGCATCGAAATTGGAGGAGGGGGTGAAAGAATTTCTGGGGGAAGGGGGTGAAAAAATTTTCAAAGGTCAAAAATGGTCTTAAAAGTGGTTGTATGGCGAAAAAACACCATTTTTCGACGTTTCTCATGGAGCACTATCCAATGGCATCAAAAAATCGCTAAAAAAGCAAAATAAATTTTCAGAAATTGATTTCTGGGGGGGTGTTTTAATTTCTGGGGAGGGGGTATTCCAAATTCTGGGAAGTGCATATCCCCCAAACCCCCCAACGCCCACGCGTGGTCCAGAGTCAAAGGTAACAGAAGGCAAAATAAATTAATTAACGTAGTTAATAAATTTAATAAAAATTTATTTTTGGACACTCCTCGTCAAGCTCCATTTATTGGCATCGAAAATCGTGAGAAAAGGATGAATTTTCAAATATTCAATACTAAGAGTGTCTCCGAATGGTGTTTTAGTTTCAGGGATACTCAATCCCCAAATCTACGCCCGTATGTGTTTGCTACCTTTTCACTTAATTGCCAGAATACCCCGACTTACTTACATCTCTTATGCCTAAAATGTCAATTTAACTCAGATTTTCAATAAATTTACTGACCTAAGCTAATTTGTCTTTAGAAATGATTTACCAGTAAAGTATCGAATCGAAAATTCGAGTACAAGCTTATTAAAGTGTTCAGCACAGGGTCCTTTAGGAGTTTTCGACTGTTTTATCGGAACATTTACATAATTACATAAAAATACATAAATGCGATTTCATCTGTTTTCTGCGCAATTTTCAACTAAGATCGAAAAATTCGAAGGAATTCAAAACACAGAATAAAACATAGAATTTTTAGATGTAACCAAGTTACAAATTATGTACAGGGTAGCGGAAAAACGGACCGCATTGGTGCTTATAACGTCTCAGATACCTACTCAAGCAAATTGAACACGGTTTTTTATCAAAGATTTCTGTATCGATGTGGTGAAGCTCCAGTTACAAAGCTATCGTATATTCTATTGAAAAAAATTTGTTTTTCAGCACACAGTGGATCCAGCGCGTAAAATAAACCAAATTTACAATACTAGGAATCTTTAACAAAAAAGATAATTGAACGCAAATTGTCAACATGAAATCAAAATTATTTGTTTCTTATCCATTTCTTTATTTCAATTAGTGAAGTCTGCGTGTAACAAATGCGCTTTTATTACGGATTGTTTGCATTTAAAGCAGTTTTAATCGGCAGGTTGCCAAAACATGCAACTTTTGATTAAATTGCAGCAACTGGAGATACCGCTAATCGAATTAAGCACGTGATAGTCAAATGAAAGGGCTAAATAACATGAACTGTATTTATCCGTCGAATAATTTGCGTGAACTTAGGCAATTAATGCTTCCGAAAATGCTTTCACGTCTCAAAAAATGATTTTTACCAAATTGCATGTATGTATGTAACGTTAGAACAAGCAAATAACCACGACTATTGCTTTCACGCCTAAAGCCAAGAGTTAGCTAGAAGCTCTTAACGTGTGCTTTCAACATTTCTTAAAAAATCAACAATTGTTGGAGGTCGCAGCCATTTTGCTGGGGTGGAGAGGGGTTGGTGTCGGTAGCCATCCTGGGGTCAAAACCAAGCACGGGCGTGGGTAGTCTGAAACTACCTAAGAGAATATGATTAACCCCCCCCCAAAAAAAACATCGATAGAACCCCAGAATTGAGTTTCTAGTGCTATTTTTAGCAATTTCGCCTCATCGGACCCTCCAAAATTTGTCTGCGGCCGGCCCATCTATAAATAAAACCCATAAAACCCCCATACCCCTCACGAAGACGTGCATATGGTAAGAAAGAAGAAAGCATTTTCTAATTTCATTTTCCATTTAAGATATATACCTACTCGCTCACTATTTACCACAGATGAGCAGCCTGACCAAAGGTGGGCGGCATCGAAATTCTGGGGGTGCAACATTTTTCAGAGGTCAAAAAATAGCCTTAAAATGACAGTATGACAAAAAACACCATTTTTCAACGTTTCTCATCGAGCACTATCCATCAGCAGCAAAAAATTGCGAAAAAAACAAAAAAAATGTCAAAAATTGAATTCTGGGGTTTCTTGGTTTATGGGGGTATTTTGGTATCTCGGAGGGAAGCATACCCCCAACCCCCACGCTCAGGTGTGAGCTTGACCAGCCTCGAGGTCAGTGAGATAGTTTTTGAGCTAATGGCCTTTAAAATTAAAATGAGCGTTTCAGCCAATAGATAGTTTCCAGACGGTTTTAGGAAATTCGTCATTTTTGTTCGCTTTTGACCATAGTTTTCGCTGGAATTTTTTCCTACTTATGTCGTTCTTTTGGAACGAGCCCATCAGGTGAATTTCTGCTTAAAGACACGCGTAATGCAGTTTTGAAACGCGACGCGGTGTTATCAGAAAATTTTAAGGTCGGAAAACAGATGTTATTGCAGATATATTATATCGTGGAAATATGCTCTTACTAAGCAACTCACCGAAGAAAGCGTTCGGATTTCCATATGCTAAGGTTTTCCAGAAAATCCCTTCAAAAATACTTCCATTGATACTGAGCATTGAAGTTGTTCGGCCGGTCTAGCATTATTTACATGTAGGTAGCTTCATAAATCGACTAAGTGTAACATGAACATATAGATTCATGTGCATTGCCAGGCACTTATCTCTGAGGGGAATGGGGGGTGGGTTCGGACCCCCCAAAATTCAGAAAAATCGGAAAAATATGACTTTTTATACGTTATTTTGTGCTATTTTTGGCTTTTTTGGGCTTAACCTCCCAAAATTGGTGTTGGTCCCCCCAAAATAGGACGGCCAGATACGTGCCTGTCCATTGAAAAGTGTTTCGCGTTCCATCATTGTTATGAGCGCGGAGAGGTATCAATCTGATAATAAGGAAGCATACAAATGCTTGATTTAAAGATACTGACTGACTTATTCTAATAGCAAACTTTGATACTAGTAGTTGGACTGTTTTCTGTAACAAAGGCGCAGACTGGTATCTGACACAGGCGATTGAAATAGAGCGTATTTGCCTTACTTTAGTCGCGTCCAGACATAAACAGCATGGGAATTCTGGGGGAGGGAGTGAACATTTCGAAATGCCTTTCTTAGGCCTAAACATAGTGGGTACGCGACAGAAACATCGTTTTTTCGGCGTTTCTGACGATGCTCTACCTTTCTAGAGCATAAAATAAAAAAATGGTCGAGAAAAATCAAAAAGTCGAATAAATGGAATAAAATATATGAGTATATGGCGCGAAGCGCCAAAACTGACATTTTTGAGCAAATAGATAGCTAAAAAAAACTTTAAAGAAGCACCTTTTCTGCGAATTTTGAGGAAATTTTCGAAAAAACCGCGAATTGTGGGGTATGAACAAATTTCTACAGGGGGTTCCCCCCAAGATCATGCATGGTCGCGCCTGGTGCAAAAAATATGGAAAATATTCATAAATGGGCGAAACGACGAATATTTGAGGATTTCATGAACATTTATCACCGCAGTCACAATTTTGACAAGGAAGAGATGCTGAAAACTCGAAAATCAATATTCTTATTGCGTTAGAAGTGCTGAAAGACATGACTAATAGTAAATTGGTGGCGTAGAATCGGTCAAAAATATTTATTCTGGTTGGTTTTTCTGCGGATGTGATCAGTGCGTAAGCATAATAGAAAGTTTCTATTTATGTTGAGAACTGATACTTAGTCTATTGTGAGCTTGGATAACTGTGTAACTGATGTGCATATTCTATTAGTATGAACTTATAAATTTTCTTGCAATTCTCGGCCTACTCGAAAATTAGTCTACGTTCATGAACTTCTGAGAATCCTAAGACAACTTGAACATTTTGCGTTGATAATTATAATCATTTAATTGGACTGATTCAGGATCAACAGCCAACCTTGATACTTTCCGACACGTTTTTGTTATTCCTCCAGTTTTTATTATTAATTAATCCTTTGCAAGATTAATTTGTCCCTTCTTCGCATTTATAAATATATTAACAATTATAAAAAACTGAACTAATACATTTTTGCACTCTGTGTCAATAGGTAGGTCGTCCGAGGAGAAATCCCCAAAAAACGCATACGTAATGTCAAAACAATCCGCACAATCAGGGGCGGATTTAAGGGGAGCGGAGGGCGGCCGATTCCCCCCATTGGCCCAAAATAGTGCGCAAAATTAGGATTTTTTGAGCGATTTTTAGCGATTTTGGGTTCAAACGGCTAATTTTTCCGCCGAAGTCATGGTTCCGCCCCCCTTAGGGGTACCGCCTCCCTTAGGTAAATCCTGGATCCGCCACTGCGTACAATTTTCAGTTTTTGCCTTGATATTTTATCCACAATCCATTTTCAAAATTATCATCACCTCATCATCTCTGATATTCAAGTCACCGCCGAAAATGACGCAATGCGAACGTGGTATTTTTGCAATATTATCGAGGCATAATTGAAACTGCTTCATTCTTTTCGCCTTGAAGTCATTCAAGCTTTCAAGATGAGTAGTAAATAGAGCTATTGGCTTATCGTTTATCTCGATCTGATAGAAAATGCAAAATATTAATATGCCTTCAAATGGTGGATATTAAGAAAATCTTAGAAAAAATAAAATAATACGCCGCAATACTAATATTGAATTAAGCATTTTAGCGACAGATTATATATATATATACACATATGTATACGTATATACATGTGTGTGTATATATATATATACACATGGGCACGTATATATATACAGGGTAGGGGGCGGGGAAGGGGCTGCCCCCCCGGAAATGAAAAATAATTTTTGAAACACACAAGGGTCCTCCAAAGGAAAAAATATAAAATTCTCAAAGTAGGTCTAAAACATCACCGAAACAGGTTTTCAGCGTACTTTTGAGCAAGTAAAACTCGAAATATTTTCGGCGCTTCGCGCCGGATTTATCGTTTATATATAGTTTTTGCCTTATAGCCTGCGCAAAACCACTCAAATTTGAGTTAGACATGTATAACATTTCAAAATTTTTAGCAGCTTCGCGTCGAATTATTCATTTTCTGTATTGTTTTTCTTTGTAAATGACGAAGATTAATTACAAAGACAGAAGTTAGGAAATTATTCCGTCGATTGAATGATAAGAAATCACTTGTGCAGATTGTTTAAACGATAGATTTGTGTAATATGAGTATGGAATAGAGAGAAAAATTTTTAAAAATTTTCCTTGAAATTTTCTTCCACCATTGCACAGAGCTCGTTGAGATATGCTCAAAAATGCCTTCATTTTTTCAAATCTCCTATAGCGAAATATGCATCAAAGCTGCAGCAGAATTCGTCGCGAACATTTCAATATGTATTTGTAAAAAAACAGTTCAAACTAGCAACATCTGAAAAATTAGAGCATCTAAATATCGGTAATTGAAAGGCGCAAACCTACGTGAGATAGACTAATTATAAATACTTTTAATGACATAATACGCAGCAAAATATGCTTCAAAGCTGCAGTCATGGGCGGATTTGAGGGGCGGGGAAGGGCGGCCGCGCCCCTCCCATTGGCCCAAAATAATTGGCGAGATAAAGAAAGGATATGTAATTCGCAATAATTTTTTTGGCAGTCAGTGATCCTAGTTTCTCAGATTTTCCTGGCGCTTCGCGACGGATACTGCATATTTATAACATTTATTCACTTCTTTTGACGGTCCGGAAGTCATAGTTATGCCCAGGGGATAGGATTTCAGACGATTTCACGAACAGAAACAGTTTTATATGCATAATTTTCTACTATTTCCAAGCATAATTTTTTCAAAATTTTTAATGATCTGCGTCAAATGATAGAAATACAGGAGATCTAGCAGTAATCCAAGCATCCAAAGGTTCTTCGGCTTAAATTGCCTAAATTTTCCGGCGCTTCTTGCCAGATTTTCGCTAAAATAAAAGAAATTATTGATTTTTTCGAGCGAAATTATCGATAATTTCAAATTTTTTCGAAAAATGTTGCACTAAAATTTTTAGATAAAAGCAGACAACGCAAAACGCCGAAAGAACGCTATTTCGCACTTGAACGACAAACTTTTGGACTTATTTTCGACTCTTTTTGAAAAAAACTGGGATACCGCTCCCCTCTTAGTAAAGTCCTAGATCCGCCACTGGCTGCAGTAGAAGCATCGCGAACACTTCGATATGCACATATTTCTAGCACAGCGTAAACTAATACTTTGAGCTCGAAATTTGGACTGAACGCAGCACTCAATTAATTGCAATAAGAAACTTCATCAAAAAGACTAAATGAGATTTTCGTAATTGCTAAATTTTCGCTGAAAAGCGAGTTTCAATTTTTGGAAGAATTTTTGCGCCGAAAAGAACATTAAATCTTAACTCTAAACCGCAGTCGACTTAGGCTTCATTCCAAATTTTTGATTTTGAAGTCTGGGTTCTAACATTTTCTCATTTTACTTCCAAATCCGATTATCTGTCTCGGATCCGTGATGATACATGCCATTAGCAGAGAACACACAAAGTCAGCCATCCCAAGACCACGAAAAAGAAACAATTTTCAAAATCTACGTGAAGATCTTTAAGGCTCCATTACCTTATGTGGTGTGGAGAGGGTGGCCGGGGTCTATACCATACCTGGGCGTCAGGGGGTTTAGGGTATGCACTTCCCAGAATTCAATTAATTTTTTTTTGTTTTTTTTTTCGCAATTTTTTGATGCCAATGAATCGTGCTCGATGAGAAACGTTGGAAAATAATGCTTTTTCGCCATACCACCATTTTTAAGGCCATTTTTTGACCATTGAAAAAATCTTGCACACAGCCCAGAACTTTGGTGCCGCCCACCTATGGTCTATACCCCGAGAATCCGGTAGACCCGCCTAAAATCAATAGACTTCCCAGAATTGAATAATTTTTGGCACGTTTTTCTGTAATTTTTGCCGGTTTTACACCGCCCAGACCCTCAGAATTCGGCTGCCGCTCATATATGCTTTACACTAATCGCTCTCCTAAAGTGAAAATGAACCATCCTCGAATTAACGGAGGAAATGCACACTGATAAGCTTAATCGCGATGAAACATCAAAAAATCAGTCGCACATTTTTTCATTTTAGGTTATGAAATGAAAGGTGAAATCCGCTACCTCCTCAAGAAAGACGACCGCATTCTCCCTAATATGTCTATTTTACTCTTTCCAACATACACGATCTTAGAGGGATTTCATCCCCTCCAGAATTTGTAATTTTAAAGTTCCCAGAAATTTCCTGAAATTCGCAGAAAAGGTGCTTTTTTAAACGTTTTTAACCATCTATTTGCTCAAAAAAAAGTCAAATTTTCGGCGCTTCGCGCCATAATCTCATATTTTAACTATATTTTGTTCAATTTATTCGACTTTTTCGAATTTTTTTCTTTTATCTCTAGAAATATAAAGCATCGTCAGAAACGCCGAAAACGATGTTTTTGACGCGTACCCACCAGAGCTCGGCAGCACCAATGTTCTGGGGAGAAAGGTTTTTTCAAAGGTCAAAAATGGCCTTAAAAATGGTGGTATGGCGAAAAACACAATTTTTCAACGTTTCTCATTGAGCACTATCCATTGGCATCAAAAAATTGCGAAAAAATCAAAAATATTTCAAAAATTAAGTTCTGGGGGTATTTTGGTTTCTGGGGTGCATACCCACCACGCCCAGGTATGGCGCCCACTATTTTTAAGCTCGAAAAATAGCACTTTAAAATTTCAGCCCTTCCCCCAGAATTTCCATGCTGTGCATGTCTGCTTTCCAACCAAGCTTCTTTAACCTTTTCAATCTTACATCCAAGATCAGCGTAATCATCGCCTATTCGTCATCAGCTCGTTTACCTTCGAATGAATCGATCAGTGAATTGAGATGTCAAGCCAATTTAACAGAAAGCTTCAAATTTTAAAGGACTGGAATTGAACAAAAATCAATAGAATAGAGACAATAGAATAAAAATCAATAAAAATAGAGAAAGACGGGAAGTAAAAAATTTGGAAAAATCAAAATGCCCCAAATATTAGAAAAATGAGACGCTTCACGTATGTTTTAAATCGTGCGGTATCGAGTACTAAGTTATTTTAGAAAAAAATTAAAGATAAAAGATATTACAATAAGTGAATATCAATTAAATCGTCCTCAAAATACGTCCCATCGGAAAAATTTCAAACATTTTAGCGGAATTAACGGGAAATTCATCTTGAGCAATGGTCGTGTCTCCGTTATTTGGGCCTGCGTTAAGTTTTTAAACCATTTTTATACGAATTTTTAACATTTTTATCTTTGTGTCGCTTTTCTTATTTTCTAACCAACCAACCTCAACTTGCAGCAAATCTCGATGCATTTGCGAATCGTCAAATTCGACGACTTTGCTGCCCACCTGCCTCACTGAACCCTTGCACAACAGAATACCGGTGAAATAGGGATTAGAAGACGACGGAGTTATGAAGTGGTAGCCGGAATGCAGATTATTGTGCAAGATTTTAAGAGATTCGGGAATTAATTCTTGCAGGAAAACAACGGACGGATTTACCCTAAAAGCAAATCGATGTTTAGTTTAGATAAACAAAAAATTAACAGGCACGTATCTCTGGGGGGAATGGGGTTTAGACCCCTCCCCAAATTAAGAAAATCGCAAAAATAGGACTTTATAAACGTTATTTTGTGCTACTTTTGGCCGTTTTGGGCTTAGTCACCCACAAATTGGTGTTGGTCCCCCCAAAATAGGACGGCCAGTTACGTGCCTGAAAATTAAAGGTCCGTTGTAAGTTCAATAAATCAAATAAACCTAAAAATAGCAATATTAAGTACTCACTCAATACATACCTCCAATTTATTACCAATCGTAAACAAAATTCTTTAGAATTCGAATTCGGATCATTTTTGTCGAATTGAGTTCAAAGCGAAAATTTTTACAAGCGTAAATGTTTTATCCGGAGACAAAAGTCGATTTCAGCGCTTTTACCCTGAAAATTTCTAAAACGAAATCGCAAAATTTTCGGCGCTTCGTGCCAGATTCTCTAACAGGTTTTGCGCCTGCTTCGTATGTACTTTACTCGACGCAGATTAATACGAATAAATGTTATTTTTAAGTATTAGCCATTGAGACCGAATACTTCAAAATAGCTAAGCTTTTGTGTCCAGGCTATGTTTAATAAAACTTCCGTAGCATGAGCAGTTTTACATTAAAATTTCCAAAAAAATTAAAAAAGATAAGTAGTGTAAATCAAAGGAAAAAAATTCGCGTACATTCAAAGGTTATGTATTATACCTGAAAACGGCTAAAAACGTAAAATAAACTAAAAACGTAAAATAAACCAATAAACCTTCTCGAGGCTTCAAATTGTGTTTAAGACGTTAAAAATGATTGAATCTTTTGGCGTTCGTTAATTTAAGTTTTCTAAGCTTCTTATCAATGAAAAGGCCACAAAATTCTTCCCGTGAATAGTGAAGATGCTGAAATTTTTCTTATCGATAAATTTTATTATTTTTCGTCGCCAGAAAACCATAAATGGGCCGCTAAACTACATTGACAAAAACCGAAAAACCCTGTCTTACCATATAAAAAGCCTTACACTACCTACCTCAAAATTTACATGTACAGAATACTAATACTCGGGCACCGTCTTGACACATGTAAGGGACCTTGTTGAAAAAACACTTGCCTCTGAGGCACCAATAAACAAGCATGCTAATTGCGATAGCGCATAACATCAATCCAGCAATAGATTAGTAGATTAAAACAGCAAGGAATAATTATGTATATTGGATCCGTATCCGGATCAGTTTGAATTTTTACTCGGATCCGGATCCGGAAGTCGTAAAAACCAGGATCCGGATCCGGAAATTGCAAAAATCAGGATCCGGTTCCGGAATCCAGCATAAATTAAAATTGAGGATCCGTTTGATCGCCACTACACGATATACAAAAGAAATAAAAAGTGTGTGCGAGACATAACTGAGCAATTTTATAGACCACTCAATAACTTATTAGGAAGCGTTTAAGCAAGCTTTAGTTCGCACTAACACGAGCCCACAAGACCAAAAGGCGAAAAACAAATTTTCAATGCAATTCAATAAAAATGGCCGGTGGCCACAGAAAGAAAGTACATAATTTAGGTAGTAGATTACATTTTTATTGCATTGCAAGCTGCAGCAGTTCGTGAAGCGAGATTCTTGTTATCCAGTCCATCGATATTCCACGAAATTAGTTTGAACTTTTTGTGCAACATTCATCTTCGGAATTTGCGGATCCACTTCCGCCATGTAGAACCGGCTCGGCGCAAATGGCCGAGAAAAAGCGTTCTATTGCAACCTAAACATTGAACACTGTCATACATGTTACGGCTCGAAATTTTGGAAGGAGGGTCCCCAGCCATTTTTTGGGGAGTGGGTTATGACCTCCAATTTATGGCGAAAACGGCCAAGAAACACTAAAAAAGGCCAAAAATTTAATTTTCTTTCTCTAAAAATCGGGGAAGGGGTAGGGGTGGACGACGACCAACCCCTTTTAAGGACATGCCAAATGTGTGTTGGATAAAAACTTTCAGCGCACAGTGCGAATTAAAATCAAGTAGTCCACACATACGTTTTCTAACCAATGGTATTAATTTCATAACGTGGGTAGACAATCATAAAAAGCTTGCAAAAAAGTACCTTCTGCTTAGACAGACGTAATTTATCCGGGCATGCAATTTTATATAGCTTATTAGGTACCCATTCCACCACGAACTTCCTAGCGTTTACATTACACACGCCACATCTACCCGAAATTTTCGCTAACGCAGTCTTTTATGATAAACATGTACAGAAAATTATAAGAGCGCATTCAGTTTATTTTTATGGAATACGTATTTTCGTCCAATCATAGTTATGACTTATTGGCCTCAAAGTACGGATCAGCATTGGGCGGGTTCGAGGTAAGATACACCTGTTCAAAAATAACCAATCTATAATGGTCTTGAATACACTCCAGACGTGTCAAACGCACAAAATCGTCTAATAGTTCTCGATTAGTATGCTATTCTTAGCAATCCTCTCCAAAACATTGATATTTACATTTTTTATCGTAATTCTCAAACAAAATAATAACGCTTACTTCTTCTGGAGAAGGCTTCTGTGACGATACCATGAAAGGAGACGATCCCTAGGATCTACATACCAATCATATGAACATACCATACCTGTAACAGGGGATGGGGTGGGGGATCCCCCACCCAAAGTTGGTCGTCCGACATCCTCCCTCAAGCCAGAAAATTTTTGACCCCCTCGATTTGAGGAAAAATTTGAATTTTTTGGCCGTTTTGGTGTTTGTCGACCAATTTTAGCGAAAAATTAGAGGTCATTCACCCCTCCCCTCCTAATAGTGGCCGGGAACCCCCACTCAAAATTTCGAGCCGTTAAATGTATGCATATGAATCTCGTCTATGTATCTGTGTTACAGATCTGATATTGCGAATCCTCGTGTATGTACACTTTGCATGCAAAGTGGGATATTCAGAAAAGACAAAATCAAATTTGGCAATAATTTACGTTTAGATTCCAGTCACAGTCTTGCAGGTAAAAGTGGCCGCAAGCCGTATCGGTTCCGGTGATTTGGGCAAATTCTTCTGTAAGTTTGTTACATTCTTCGGCACTCGGTGCCTCGTGTAGGGTCGATTCATTGCTATCCGACATGTGTCACGGAGTCACTAGAATTTTCGACAAGCTTGCATACGATTTACCCAATCCTACGCAGCATTCATTTTTTAACATCTGGCGCAGAGGCTTATGCAACGACAGCATTCAATGATGTGCAACAAAAAAGTTTAGATGAACCGATTCGTGACTGATATAGTTTTAATACATGGTACATTTCTCAAGGATGCAATATAAGATAATTCAGGGGTTATATTCATATTTTTCAAAGGTAAAAGTACGATGAGTATTTTATACTATTTTGGCTTAAAAGTATCAATGCTTCTGCGCTTCGCGAGAATAAATCAGTTCTTAACCAACATATAGTTCAGCAATATAATTCTGATTTTTTAAGCCTATAAAGGATTAATTATTATAAAGGCCGAAAAACGGTGAATTTTGACGCATATCCAGCGTCAGTTTGAAAATATTGAAGTAAGGTTTATGAAACCTTTTGCAGACATTCATTTTTCAACAAAATTTATCATTCAGAATACAAGTATTATGTACAGGGGCGTAGCTAAGGAGGAATGGGGGACTAGGTCCCAGGAAACTCTTTTTGGAAGTATATTAAGAGAGTACTTCTTTTTGCAGGGGTCCTCAGAGGAAAAAATTGAAAATTCGTAAAGCGTACCAATCTGAAAGACCGCTAGAATAGATTACACTCTTCGAAATCATAAGCCCACAATACAGCACACTAGTTTAATGGAATTGGAATCAAGATGAGTTTTTAAACATGTTTTCTCCGCTAACGTGTAGATCTTACTGAGAAAAGCTAAAAAATACTATTTTCGCCTATGTACTAGTGGTTGCTGAGAATTGAACCTCAAAATTTGTGTCCTCTTAAGTTCAGGAGGCCAGCGACGCTGCTGAGTATGTAGCCTTGCTACAATGAGTTTGAAGCCTACTACTCAGTAATCAATCATTAAGACAATAGAATGTCGAGTTTTATATAACTGCTTCTTTTGTCAACTTTCTGGAAAAACTGTCGCATTACATACAGTAAAGTTTTGATTCGAAGTCAGCAAGTCGGAATATTAGGGCACTTTTATATGGAACACTAATCAAACACACTTAAAACCATAGGTACTAGGATTTCATCGACCTTGTCGTAGCATAATAGTTTCGTTTTTAACATCGAAAGCTGGACCTCACCTCATTTGCTATGATTAATCAATTATGTAGTCTATATGTACGTTTAAAGGACCTAAGAGTCTGAGCAAGAGGTTTGTTTACTATGAAAAATTTGGTCATTAAAAATAAAAATGAACGTTTTTTCTTTTTAAATATCAACAAAAACTGCGGCTATTAAGAAGAACAAAACAGACTTTGTATACACAGCATTCTAACGATCGTTTCCGAACTGCCCATGAGGGCCATGAAGCCCTTTTATTACGTTATCATCACGAAGAAATTAGAACCGTTTATTAAAATACACAAGGAAGCATCAACAAGATGACCAGACAAATGAAGAAAATGCACATAAAACTACAACGACGCATATTTCTTAGCGTTTACTACAAATACGCACTAATAATACTTTCATATAACTTGCTTGTTTTGTTAATTTTATAAACAGCTGTTGCATTACGGTAAAGACTTAGCAAAACATGCTTCGATTTATGTAATCGGGTCAAAATAGTAGATTTAAACAAGTCTATTCCATCAAGACTGGACTGCTGTAAAGAGTTTCTATGAAACTTCCTTCATCAGTGTTCATATTATTGTTGATAGAAAAAATTTCCGGATAGAAAAAATTTATGAAATTCTTCAGTCATTTAAACAGACAAACAAAAAATACCAATTAGGTTTAAACTACGCGCGAACGCTTTACGCGGTCGTACGAAACGCCGAAGGTCCGCTCACTACAGCATGGAGTTGCAGAGAAATCACTCAAGTTTAAATCTGTGTAAAGTACTGACTTAAGTCGATATTCGGTTTACAACACTTAAACACGTCGAATACACTTTACAATACATATTGCGAAGCAAATGCGACGACGACGTACGGAAAATCATTGGCGCGACGTCGAAGAGACTCGTAAAAACACTTTCGTATTGATTCGAATGAGCCAACGAAAAACACAGAACTCGGAGACACATGTAATTTGATCAGCTGGCCGTTTTTCGCCCAAGGTAGCTTGAACTCTGAGGTAATGCAGCACTGTTATTTTCGTCATTATCACTACTACTACTGCTACTACTACTAGTTGATCGTCCATTGAACAACGCGTTGAATAGAAAAATGACAAAATTCCATACTAAGTATCCACCGGCATGGTAAACTATGAAGGCGACCAGTAAAATGGTCAGCGCCGCTTTGACGTGGCGCCTGAAAACGGCAAACCATTAAATATTCAAACGCAAGGGGCATCGAAGGACCCCAATATTGGGGAAAACAGAGCAGGCAAATCCACTGGAGTTCGATGGGACAAAAATGCTAAAATAGCAACGAAAATTCGATTCTGGATGCCCAGTACCCAGGTGTAAGGCGAGTGGGGTACGGCACCAGACACCTATCAGAAGAATCATAGGATACCCCCAAACGTGGGCAGCAAGAAAATTATGGAGATAGGGGGTCAAGAAGGATTAAATTGCCAAAAAGTTACTAAAAATAGAATTTTGAGGGTCTACGGTAATCTGGGGGTTTCAACTTCTGAACGGTGGTACAAACCCATAGTTGATCATCTCCCAAATTTAATAAATGTTTGACCTCTCCATTTTTGGCGAAAACTTCCGTTTTTTTAGCCATTTTTAGGTGTTTTTTTTGCGATTTTTTGCCAAAAATTAGAGGTCATTTACCCCCACGCCCCTTAGAAAGCCGAGGACCCCACCCAAAATTTCGAGCCGTTACATTTACATGTTTTCCCCACCCAACGTCGGTCATCCTCTAACCCTCCTGCAGGCTCGGCTTTTCGCCCTCTCCCATTTTTGACAGAAACTCGTGTTTTGTTGAGACCATTTTAGGCCAAATATTAAATATTAAAATATTAAAAAACATTATTAAAAACTTTATTAAAATATTAAAATAATAAAACATATTAAAAAGTTAAAACCAAACAAGCATTCATCCGCTCTCCCAAAAATTTAAGCCCTTAAATTACACGTATTTTCCGTAATTTGTTACAACAATTGATGACAACAGGATTCAAAGCGAGAAAGAGGATAAAGTTTAAGCGAATACGAAACGAAGTATATACAGAGTTAAAATCTTGCCTATTAAGGAGCGACACAATGACTAATAGGAAATCGGCTAGAAATTGCACCAAAAGCATCAAGCCGCGCGTACATTTCGCATTTATTGACAATCCCTCCAGGCCTTCCATTCCAATGAATTGCTGCACTTCTTTGATGTGGCCTTTTAAGGAAGATACCTGAATCGAAATTTATACAAGATAATTAATTTTTAAAAATAAAATGAATTATGCAATCATACATAATGCATAAAATTTAAAGTTCTAAGCAGCACAATTAAATAATAAATAATTAGATAAAGATACCTGAATCGAAATTTATACAAAATAATTAATTTTTAAAAATAAAATGAATTGTGCAATCATACATAACGCATAAAAATTAAAGTTCTAAGCAGCATAATTAAATAATAAATAATTGGATAATAATACCTAAATAATTTAACATGCACATCTTGAACTAAATTTTAATCATGAAATATTAAAGCATACAATATACATGCGCATAGGGGTGAGCGGGGTATAAGACCCCGCTTAAGGGTCAGCCAGACAGGTACTGTCCAGCGATTTTAAGCTGACGGAACGTTTTTTGCATCATTATTGAGGTCAAAAGCAGTAAAAATAATACTTTTATGTACTTTTTTACGCGAAAAGCACCAAAAATTGACCAATTTCTGTATTTTTTAGTGTTCAGAGTGATATAATGCAGTAAAAATGAACTAAAATGCTTTATAAGTGCGAAATTGCCACGAAAAGACATTTTAAAGGCCATTTAATTTAAAATTTAAAAAAATTTTTGCTCAAATTGGCTGGCTTGGTTGTACGAGTATATACTGTAGGATAATTGAATTAAAATGAAAAATATAATATTACATGTTATATTGCAAAGCAATAAAATAATATCAAGTGATAGAGCAGAAAATTAAAAACATTAATAAAAGTATTAGAATAATTAACACTTAACGAATAATAGAATTAAAAAATAAAATTACCCCTTCGATCAATTGTGCATTAATTTACTGAAAAATTATGAAAAGTAGAATTATGTACGATTTACTTTTAACTTACAGACTACCTCAATTCACTTTCCCGATTAGAACGACAAAATTAAATATTAATAATAACAAATAGTAATAAATGATAATATGAGCAGCAACGTAACCAGCCGGGGGCAAGCATGAAAAATATTTTATTCTTCCCAAAGGCCCCGCAAAGTAAAAAAAGTAAAAAATTCTCCAAGTCTACTAAATGGACAGCCAAACTACGTTTTTAGCAGGCACGTAGCTGGCCGTCCTATTTTGGGGGACCAACACCAATTTTTGGGGGGACTAAGCCCAAAAAAACCGAAAATAGCACAAAATAACGTTTACAAAGTCCTATTTTTCCGATTTTTCTGAATTTCGGGGGGGTCGGAACCCCCACCCCCCTCATTTCCCCAGAGATACATGCCTGGTTTTTAATACACCTTCCAGCTATTAAACTCATATTTTTTGACGCTTCTCACCGGATTTCTTATTTTTAAGTATATTTCTTATCTTAGAAAAGCCCAGATTTCACTTAAAAATAGTCGAGCCGATTATTTATTTCCTGAATTATTTTTCTTTGGAAAACAGCAAAATTAAATGCAAAGACAATAATCTCGAAATGCTTTGGGAGTCAAGCTCGAAAATGATATTGAGAAATTAGTCAAACAGATACATAGGTTAAACGATAGAATTTTTATATTCAAGTTTGAAGTCGTGCAAAAAAATTTTTCAATTTTTACAATTTTTCTCTTCACCATGATAGAAATCTCATCGCGAAACGCTCAAAAATGCCATTATTTCCGCGCATCTCCTAATGGTTCTCGAGATATAGGGCTTCAAAATTTTGGCCCCCTCCCGAAGTAAAATCCTGGTTACACCCCTGAATATAGGTAATCATAAGTGTAAAAAATAGCATTCTGTCAATAGAACTACCAAATAGTCAGATTTTTCACGACCAGCCAAACAACTACGCTCTATGGGTAAGTATACAAATGTTTTAACATTTATTTTTAAAATTTGAAAATTTTTAAAATACAAAAATCCTCTCGAATCGAGTGAAATTTTTTTAAATTTTAATCAAATTCGCATAAGATTAATCCTGATGTACAAAGCAATGAAAATCAATGGACTCTATCAATAATAAATAGTAAATAATAAAATATATTAAATATAATGAGTACCGCAATAGCGAATTATATATCGATAAATATTAGAATCTAAAGTGATTTTATGAAATAATAAATTATTAAATATAATACATAAATTATAAATGACAGAGGTGGCCCATAAAAAAGCTACATTGTACTAATACGTCATAAGCATCGCGCTGATGTGAAAATAAAATTTTGAGACTCAACTGCTTTAGATACCGGTAAACATATCTTAATTTGATCCGCGTTACAAGTCTAGCCAGCTCTTAGCGGTTACCAGCACTATGACGATTTGTTTACACCTACACATGTTCAAACACCCAGAGCTTCTGCATTGTATTACATTACTGTGTATGTTAGGTATCATTTTTTGACAATATATCCAGTCACAAAATTAATTAGAACATTTTTAAATCTCCAGAATATATACGCGTCCTACCGAGTGCAAAAAATTCAGGATAATGTTAAGAGAGGGTGTAAATTGATGGCAGAACCAATGACGATTTAGACGTTCAAACGATATTAAAGTAGGTGTAAACAAATTGCCTTAGCGCCAGAGGCACTAGGACTTGGCCAAAATTGTTTACACATTAGGAAATAAGAGACTTTTATCTATCGGATAGTTTGAAACTTTGGAGTTTACATGAGCCGAAGTTATGACCTGTCAGATACGAATGTAGCCTTTTTTATGGGCCACCCTGTATAAGCAGATTTATATATGCGCATTACATACCTCGCTGGTTAATTTCCCATATTCGTCTTGTATATCTTCGATTCGGCTATTAACTTGATAAGACAATCGGCCTTCTAGATTTTGGACTTCGAGTCGTAGATTCGTAGTCTCGGCTTGATGCAAATCGTTTTGATCGTTAATTTGGTCTTCAAGTCGCTGGAGCATAATAAAACGCGCGAATAAAATTTGTTAAGAAGTCATTCTGCGCGTCAACCTTGGGAATGCTAAGCAGACGTAGTTTCTTGAGGGGGTTTCACCCCCTTCAGAGTGGCAACTGACCCCCCCGCAAAATGTCTGCGACCATAGCCTGAGCGTGGCTCTGAGGGTTTGGGGGTATGCACCCCTTGAGATAACAAATTACCTCAGAAACCAAAATACCTCCCCAGAATTCAATTTTTGAAATGTTTCTTATCGGACATTTTTTGATGCCAATTTTTAGTGCTCGATGAGACAACGATTGAAAAATAGCGTTTTTTTCGCCATACTACAATTTTTAAGACTGATTTTTGGGACCTTTGAAAAAATCTTGCTTCCCTAGAACTTTGCTGCACGCCCACTTATGCTGCGAATCCCCACAATTGTCAATTTTTTGTAAAAGTTGGTAAAAAGTTGTACCTTTTTAGGCGTTTTTAGCTCATTTTTCGCTCAAAAATCGAAGCGCTTCGCGCCATATGCACATTTTTTGACTAAATTTTGTTCAATTTACTCAATTTTTCAATTTTTTCAAATTTCTTATACGTTTTTATGTTATAGAAAGAGTGAGCATTGTCGAAAACGTCAAAAAACCGCGTTTTTGACGTGTACTCATCGTTTTTAGCCCAAAAAGGCACTTTTAAAAAGTATTCGGGCCTAACCCCTCCCCCGCAGAATTCCCATCCTGTGCATGTATGATACAGAGGCTGCATTACCCCGAAAATTTATACTGAGCTTTAAAGATGGAAAAAGTAAAAAAATTAAATATTGCAATAAGAAAGTAAAGATGTAAAAAAAATCAAAAATGTAACATTTATGGAGATTTTTTACAGATTTGTCAACACTGAAAACATATATTACAGCTTAAAAGCGGCCCAGTTTCTGGGGTCAGAAAAGCTTAGCGGTGATTTTGACTTTAAAAAGGCAGATAAAGTTGTCTTCTACAAAATTAAATTCTTTTTCCGATAATTTTTAGCGGTTTAAAGAAATCGCGTCGCGACTTTTGGGGGCGCACAGCGTAGATGCGCAGCATGGTCGATCTGCAGTGGAGGGGGGGGGCAGCCGGTTTGAAGGGATGTCAAAATTTTAACATTTTTGGACAAACATGACCTCAAAACCTGGCATAAACGCAAAAATAACGTTTACACAGTTTCTGGTCAATTTAAAGCACTTTCGAAAAAAAATTTTAATTTTCACTCGTTTCAGGCCTTCATTTTGCCTCATTTTCCCCATTAAATTTGCCATATTTCCATTCTGGGGGGTTTAGAATCTTCCAAACCCCTCCACGCGCATGTCCAGCGCACAGGACGACAGATTTCGTTCGAGAAATACACCTCCAACTCTTGTGTTCGGCCCAGATGCTTACTAGAGGGTATGGGGGTATCACCTAGCAGGGCTTGTGAATGGCATACACCCTACAGCATACATGCACATAGGGAGTGAGGGGGTACTACCCGCCCTCGAAGGGGTCCGCTAGGCAGGTACTGTCCGGCGATTTTTAGCTGATATAACGTTTTTTGCATCATTTTTGAGGTCAAAAGCAGTAAAAATGTCAAAATTTTTTCCAGAGTACTTTTAACGTACTTTTTATGCCAAAAAAAGCGCCAAAAATTGATCAACTTCTGTATTTTTCAGTGTCAAAAATGATATAATGCAGTCAGAATGGACTAAAAATGCTTTTAAAATGCGAAATTACAACAAAAAGACATTTTATAGGCTATTTTGACCATTTTAGTCATTTACACAACAAAAAATTCATAAATTAAGTGTTTTGGATTTCTGAGATTTTACCCCCCCACCCGCCGACCCTAACCATGTGAACATATGCCCCGCAGGCCAATGTTTTTATGTTTCTGTTATTTTTTATTTTTCAAAAACTTCTTCAAATTTTTATATCTATTTTTCATTGATTTTTAAATTCATTTATTTATAAATGTTCATTTCTATTAATTTATTTATTTTATTTATTATTTTTAAATTATTTTTATTCAGCTTTTTAATGCTTTACAATAAAAATTAATACTAATACTAATATTTTACTCGGAATAAATGCAAGGATAAAAAGTCGCAAGGAAAATAAAATACATAGCAAATATAAAATGCGAATGTCCCGGACACACAGGCAAATAATTAAAAGTTCCATTAGCGGCCTGCCTGAAAATGGCAGGCTACGCATACCGTATACATCCCTGAAAATTTTGAGCTAATAAGCATTAAATTAATTAATTAATCCAATTAAATTATCCTTACTACATAATGCTTTCCAAATCTAATTTTGGTATATTAGCAAAAGTTAGAAACTCCCCGATCACCTGCTTAAAAAATGGTTGGTCTATCCATATGTACAATCCATCCCCAAAGATTTTGGGCTATTAGTTTGTAATTTTTATTGCAATTTTTTATTGTATTTTTTATTTATTTTTATTTGTTTATTTTTTATTTATTGCATTATCTAGGGTAGTAATTGGCTAATAAATATTATTAATTATCATTATTATCATACCTGAGACTTGTACTTCTCTTCGTGTAGCATATTGTGCAGGTAGGTGTATTCCTGTTGGAATTGCGTCTGAAAAAAACGAGTGGTCCTGATTTTTCGTACAAAAAAATGTTTTAAAGGCGCGAATGTGACGAAGTTTTTTTTACAGTCATGTCAGTTTTTAATCAGACGGAATGAAAAAGGAATTAGGTACAAAAGAAGAGCGGAAATTATATCATTCCTACAGAAAGTACCAGACGGGTAGAAAAATTTCCTGCACGATCACCACAGGAGGGCGGCACTAAAATTCTGGGGGGTGCAAGATTTTTCAAAGGTTAAAAAATGGCCTTAAAAATGGTGGTATGGCGAAAAAACACCATTTTTCAACGTTTCTCATCGACCACTATCCATTAACATCAAAACAATGCGAAAAAATAAAAAAATTTCAAAAATTGAATTGGGGGATTTTTCGGTTTCTGGGGGTATTTTGGCTTCCCGGGGGGGTGCATAGCCCCAACCCCCATGCCCAGGTGTGATGATCACCCAATAAAGGCCAAGTTCGCGATTTTTATTCCAATAAAGAAAATGATGTTTTTTGCCCCTATCGTTAATTTCTCGGCACCCGGGCAGGGGGGGCGAACAATTTTTCTGGGCTTCGAACAGTAAATATATGCAAAAACATCACCGTTCGGGTTTCTGACGATGTTCTATCTTTCTAGAACGTAAACGTAAAAACGTCGAAAAAATTCGAGAAAATTTAACAAAATATAGTCAGAAATGAGTGGATGTCGCGAGGAGCCGCAAATTTGACACTTTTGGGCCAATTAATCGTTAAAACGCTTAAAACAGCACCTTTTCTATGAATTTTAATTCAAATTGTACGGTGGATAATAAATAAACTTCTCACGAGCTAGAGAGTCGACGAACTTTTGACTACAATGTCGGCTACCCCGCAGGTGTGTTGAGGTGACAGGCGGATAAAAAAGCCATAAATAATGAAAAAAACTTTGAAAAACAAAAATTAAAAAAAATCAAAAAGAAAAAAATTAAAAAATAAATGAAAAATAAAAAGAAAAAAAAATAATAAAAAATAATAAAACCATAAATAATTTGGTATCCCTGATTTTTAAAGAAAAATTGCCTTTTTTGACTGTCATTTGGCAAGAAATAAATAGCAGTTCATTAACCCCAAACCCTAAAAACGATCAGGGGACTACGCCCCCGGCCGAAATCCCGAGTCGTTACGTCACGAACGTTAATATCGCGCGTACGGGCCCGGTACAAAAATATTCTTGCGAAAAAGTTCATTTTTTAATTAAAATTTTTAAATTTATAAAAAAATTTAAAATTTTTTTAAAATCAAAATTCGATTTAAACTTCTTAATTTAATTTAAACCTAATCATTCACCCGCATCTCTTCGACCGACACTCGCAATTCGGCCACTTGGTCGCGGCACTTTTCCACTTCGGCGTGTAATTTCTTCATCTGACCCCCCAACGCCAACATCGATTCGTGGTGATCGGGCAACCCGGCCGCGGAAACGACCGAAAGGCGCTGCATTTGTATGGGCGGTTGGCCGAACGCGCGGCTCGACGCTTCGCCGTTAGCGGCCGCGACGCCGCCGCCGACGCCCGGCGACGTCGACGTTCGCGCCGTCGCGTCGCCCAAACGGGACAAGCGATCGGGCACCGTTTTTGGCAAATAGAAGAGACCGGAGGTCGATCGAGGTCTAAAATTTGGCAATTCAAAAAATTTAACAGTTTATTCCTATTAATGTATAGCGGGTAATAGGACGTACGCCAGACATGCGCGTCGGGGGCTGGGTGTATCTAACCCCAGAATAAAGCTGGCGAATTATTTTGTGGGAAAATTGAGGCAAAACGAAGGGATTGGGGTGTCTACCCCCAGAATAAAACCAGAAAAATTATTTTGTGGGAATTAAATGAGGCAAAACGAGGGAGTCGGGGGTGTCTAACCCCCTGAATATAACTAGAAAATTTTTATGTGAGAAAAATGAGGCAAAACGAGGGAGTCGGGGTGTCTAAACCTAGAGCTGTGCCGGGGCCGCCTTTTTTGCCGGGGCCGGGCCTGGCCGGGGCCAATAATAGCGTGCTTTACCATGCTCATAGTACGACCCTGCCCTTCCCCTTATATGATCTAGACCCCTCCCCAGAAAAAATCCACTAGACCCCCTGAAATTGATTTTCAGAATTTTTTCTGTTTTTTCTGCGGTTTTTTGATGCTAGTGAATAGCTCTCATTGAGAAACACGAGAAAACGGTGATTTTTCGCTCTACCATATATTATCAGAGCACTTTTTGACTTTGAAAAATTTTTGACCCACTAGAATTTTTGAGCTGCCCATGTATGGATTTAACTCCTCTGACTTGGATGCGTTTTTCAATGTGCTTTACTTTGCACTTTTTTTAGGCTTATTATTCTATTTGTTCTGATAGACGTAGTTGTCTGCTACCAAGCAGGCTGGAAATGACTCGTCTATATGGATTGCAATTCAAAATATGTCAATTTTGATTATTAACTAGAAATTTGCACCAATCTGACATTGTGAAATAAAGATTTGAATTAGCAAGATCTGTGGTTTGCTTGAAATTGGGTTTGAAGGTGAATCTGCCCAAAACATTATCAATTTTCTACATTATAATCAACTCTAAAATTGGCCCCGGCCGCCGGGGCCTACCGGCGCCGGGGCCTGGCCCCGGCACAGCTCTATCTAAACCCCCAGAATAAAGCTGGAAAATTATTTTGTGGGGAACATGAGGCAAAACGATGGCCAAAAACAGATGAAAATTGAAAATTTTCTACATAAGTACTTTAAATTGGACAGAAACTGTGTTCTAGCGTTTATACCAGTTATCCAGGTCATTACGGCCCAAAAAAGCTCTATTTTCGACACCCCAAGACCGGCTGACCCCAATGTCAGCCATGCTAAGCACCTATGATCCCTATCCAGAGCCAGTCGTCCGACCATCATACGCAATCTAAGGGGTGGAATTCAGCGCCCACAGAAAATTTTTTACCCCTCCCAGTCTGAATCGGCGATTATCCATGAAGTTAGTAGAAAAGGTGCTGTTTCAAGCGTTTTTATCTATCCTTTCGCGCAAAAATGTCAAATTTTCGTTTTTTTGACTATTACATTTTCTTCAACTTATTCGAATTTTTCATTTTTCAAAATTTTTTATGTTTTTGTGCTCCAGAAAGATAGCGCATCGTCAGAAACGCCGAAAAACTATGTTTTTGGCGTCTATTCGTCATTTTTTGGCGCAAAAAGGCACTTTAAGATTTCGCCTCTTCGCCCCCAGGATTCACGCGCTTTGCGCGTCTGCCCTCCACCCCTCCCACCGAATCGGAAAGTTTTCATTCCCCTGAAAGTGGCCGAATCACTTTCAAATGCTTTGAGCTGTTACATGACCAGGCACGTAGCTGGCCGTCCCCCATTTTGGGGGACCAAAACCAATTTTTGGGGGTCTACGCCCAGAAAAGCCAAAAATTGCACAAAATAACGTTTAGAAAGTCATATGATTTCCGATTTTTCTGAATTTTGAGGGGGTCCGACCCCCCATTCCACCCAAAGATACGTGCCTGCATTACCGGTTGTATTCGGGGCAGGTCTTACGTGTAATGGCTAAAAAATTTTAGAGGCGAGCAGTCGGCCAATTTAGGGGAATGAAATGACGTTCCATTTTTTGGCCTAAAACGGCAAAAAAGCATCTAAATACCTAAAAACACACAGTTTTTGCTCCCTAAAATTTCGAAATTCGAATAACTTATAGGAGTGTTGGCGCGATTCTCAACCAAAAAATCGAAAGACCCAATAAGGCAAGGTTCACCTCCATGTATGTAACTAGACAACAGGACAATTTAAGTCATTTCTTCAAACCATACATGCAACGACTCGAAATTTCGGGTAGCGGTCTACGGCTATTTTTAGACGGCGGGCCGTTAAAAACATCCAATTTTTGGCCAAAAATGGTCAAAAAAAACACCAAAAACTGGCCAAAACACAAATTTTATCCAAAAAACTGGAGAAGGTTGAAAAATTCCCTGGCTTTGGGGGTGGGGGACGATCATACGTGGGCAGCAGGAAAATACTGTGGGGGGTCAGGATGGGTAAAATTGCCAAAAATTTTACTACAAATCGAATTCTGGGGGTCTACAGTAATCTGGGGGTTTTTCAACTTCTGGGGGTACAACCCCACGTTCATGTGTGGGGACGACCAAGTTCGTGTGTAGGAATCGCCCTTCCCCGTCTGCAGATGCATGAATTGAAGTGCATATGCAGACAGGCATTACATGTAAAGGGGATAGGAGGTGCGTTAGATAACCCACTCAAATCGGCCCCCAACCCTCCAAAATTTTAAATTTTTTTTCTTTCAACTTTTAGGCAAAAAACTTGCTTTTTGAGCCATTTAGGTTAAAAAAGAATAAAAATTGAAAATTTCCAGCAAAAAAGCTTTAAATTGACCAGAAGCTGTGGAATAATGAATTTTTAACACTGTTTTAGGATGTACACCAGTTCTTGAGGTCATTTTGGCCCAAAACAGCTCAATCTTTGACCCCTGATTTAGTTTTGGTTTAATTTTACATCTAGTCTAGACCCCCAGAATGAAAAAAATGGGAAATTTTAGGGGGCAAATGAGGCAAATTGAATACCGAAAATGGATCAACATTTAAAACTTTCGATAAAAAAGCTTGAAATTGACCAGAGACTGTGCGATAAAATAGTTTAAACGCTATTCATTTAGCATTTAAGCCACTTTTTGAGGTCATTTTGGCCCAAAATAGCTCAAGTTTTGACGTCCCGAAGACCGATTAAACCCAGGCATGTAGCTGACCGTCCAATTTTGGGGGACTAAGCCCAAAAAGGTCAAAAATAGCACATAATGAGGTTTAAAAAGGTCCTATTTTTTCTGAATTTTGAGGGGTGCGACATCCCCCAGAGATACGTGCCTGTCTATGGTCCCTTCCCTTACCCCTGGAGAAATATCAGCGACCCTGACTTATGAATGCGAGTAAATTAGGAAATGGATATACTTTTCATTTACGCTATGCATAGAAAACACTGCGACTAGGATTCGTGACGTCGAAGTCGCCGCCGTAATATCCGCCTGCTGTTGAAGATTTCGCCTTGGCATTCACCGTAACGAGATCCATGTCAGTCTCTGAGAACAGCGATTTAAAACTAAAATTAATGTTTGACATTAAGCTTTATTTTTTATTAAACGTATAAATAAAAAGGAATTTTTTTATAAATATTCAAGTTCCGCTACTACAATACATGTAATGGCACTAAATTTCAGGAGGGGTCCCCGACCATTTTTTGGAGAAAGGGAGGGGGGTAAATGACCTCCAATTTTTGGCCAAAATTGTCCAAAAAACGCCTAAAAACGGCCAAAAATTCGATTTTTTCCAAAAATCGGGGAGGGGGTCAAAATGTTCTGGCTTTATGGGATGGGCGTGAGAGACGCCCGACTTCGGGTGGGGGATCCCCCACCCCCTCTTACATGTATGGCTACTACCCAAATTTTGATGTATCTTTCGTGAATTGATTAGATGACTACAATACTTGATCAGCGAGTGAATTGATCAGTAGCTTAGCTGGTGTGCCTATTTTATATGTCAAGGTACGGTCAAGTTACTACAGTGCCCGCCATGAAACGTGACGCACTATCATTGACAGATTAATGTTAAATGGTGCGTCACGACCGCCGCGTTTTATCCATTCTTCTCTATCAACTTGTTGATTTTTATTACAGTATATTATCTTGTATCATGCCGCTAATGCGGCGACGCGGACGGAGCACATTGGCTATTAATAGCGTCAAAGAAGGCGCACGGAATTCACGTGCGCGTTTCTTTTATATTGACGCTATTAATAGCTAAATGCGTTGCCGCATTAGCGGCATGATACAGGATAATATACTGTAATATAAAAACAAGTTGATAGAGAATAATGGACAAAACGCGGCGCTAGCAACGCATCACCTAACATTGAACTGACAATGATGGTGCGTCAACTTTCATGGCGAGCACTGTATCTCTGTACTTATATAATATCTACGTATTACGTATACATGTAACGGCTTGATATTTTCGATAGGGTTACTCGGCCATTCTTAAAGGGGGAGGTAAATGACACCGATTTTGGCAAAAAGGTCAAAGAACGCAAATTTTTCCATACATGGAAATAAAATTTTAAAAACAATTTTTGGCTTTGTGGAAAACGAAGGCAATTTTTTTAAACAATTTTTTTCTAATTTTTTTCTGGCTATGGAGAAAACGGGGGCGACCAATGCTAATGTGAGAGATCCCCATACGCATACACGTTAACAGTAGTGTTAGGGTGCGATTTCCACCAAAAATTGGACGTCCACCCCATCCTCCCAAAGTCAGAAAATTTTTGACCCCTTTCCGATTTTCGGAAAAAAGTTGCGTTTTTTCGACTATTTTTACGTGTTTTTTGGCGTTTTTGGTTAAAAATTGACGGTTCGTTTACCCCCCCCTAATCCCCCAACGGCTAGAGAAGCCCCACCCAAAATTTTGACCCGTTACATCAACGTCCATATCTCCCTATACATGTATGTAATGTACATATTTATCAGAAAATTCGATCGAATCTCATTTTAACTTTTGCTCACTTAGCAAAATTAGCTCTATTAATAGCCTTTTTATTGAAAAAATTGGCAAAAAATCGAAAAGTCGGAATAATTACTCAGAAGTCGAAAAAACGGTACTAGATACTTCAAAAATGAAACGCGCCGTAAAGCAGCTGAAATAATGTCGTTTTCCTCAGTAAAATTTTGTGGTGTAAAAAATGAAAAATTGTCTAAGGAATGATTTTAACCCCAATGACCTGCTGTTCAAGCGCATGAACGCTTATAGTAAAAATACTTTTTATTAAATAATCAAACTTATAACACTCTAATGCCGATCGATTATATATACACTGAAGGGGAGTAACAAAATGAAAGGACGGCAAAAAAGTTTAGCAATAAAAGCTTTATCATAGTTTATATACTGAGTATTTTTATTTATTTATGTATGTTTTTGTTTATTTATTTATTTACTAATTTATTTACTTATTTATTTATTTATTTACTCACCCGCCATGTGATTTCCTACTTGGGCTGATGACCGGAATGTTGTCAGCACTTCCAGATCGCCTAAGCAATCTGTTAGCAAGATCCTTAGGCACCGATATTACAGTCCTGCGGAACGTACATAAGACGAAGAAGGCACATTAATTAATCAGGAGGATGAGGAGATCCCAACCCAGGTCGAATGACCTCCCAAAATAAAAAAGTTTTTATTACTTAATCCCTTTTATTTTTGGGAAAAACTTATTTTTAAGCCATTTTTAAACTTCAAAAGCGTATCCACCGTTTTCTTAGTAAAAAAGGAATAAGTGTTCGGCATGCCCCCAGAATTACCATCCTGTGCGTGTCTGATTTTGACACTTGCGTTAATTCACCTCGCCTAAAAAAGTTAGAGAAATAGAAGTATAAGTAGCACATAAATTCCCGCCCAACTACACAAATTCAATGACGTCGCCTGATCAAATTTTTCGAATAATCCTTAACTTTCTTCAAAATTATTATTTCGTCTACATCGCTTTTACTTTAGCAGAAACAATATATTTCAGAGGGGGGGTGGGGAGATCCCCAACCCGAAGTTGGTCGTCCCCCACCCAAAGTTATTCGTTTCCCCAACCCCCCCCAGGTCAGAAAAATTTTTGATACCCGCTTCTTTGAAAAAATTTATTTTTTTCCTTTTTCGAGGATTTTTGGCCAAAAATTGAGGTCATTCACCCCCTCCCTGAAAATGGCCGGGGACCCACCTCCCAAAATTTTGAGCCGTCACACGTATGTTAGAAACTATAGCATTTCGATACCTAGAATTAAAACGCAGATTACAGAACTAAAGTATAGCTGAGACCATAGGTGCACAAGGTCAGGGTCGGCAGGGGGTGAAATGCCAAAAATCTAAAACAGTAAATTTAACGTTCACGATTTTTTTGCTGTTTTAATTATCAAAATGGTCCAAATAGCCTATAAAACGTTTTTTCGTGTTAATAGCACATTTTAAAAGCATTTTAGTCCATTTTGACCGCATTATATCACTTTTAACACTAAAAAATGCAAAAATTTATCAATTTTGGGCGCTTTTTGAGTAAAAAGTACTTAAAAGTACTAATCTGACGCGAAGCGCCGGAAAAATTTTGACATTTTTACTGATTTTGATGTCAAAAATGATGCAGAACAAGACCTGTTTGCTCAAAATCGCCGGACAGTACCGATCTAGCTGACCCCTCAGGGGGTAATACCCCCCTCACCCCTATGTGCATGTGTGGCTGAGACCTCCCAAAATCTCGAAGCTCCAAAAATCGACGCAGTGAAGATTTTAAATAAGAATATCGATGATACCTGGAGCAACAAAATTTAGATGAATTTTTATTCTGAATAAATACTTTATTGTAATTATATAAGCTCACAAATTTTCAACTATTGCGACAATTATTCAATCATACAATTACACAAAAACAAATTTTCAAAGCAAAAAAACAAAAAAACAATCATTCAACAAAAACAATTATTCAATCAAAAATACAATCAAAAACAAAAAGCAAAAAAAGCAGACAATTCATGCGTTGCGAAATGCTGTTAAGCGCATACATGATCTTGGGGGTTTGGAGGGGGTTTTCAACCCCCGCAGAATCATTTTTCACCCCCCCGCGAAAAAATTTTCTTCCCCCAGAATTGAAGATTTTTCAAAAGTTTCCCAAACTTACCTGAAAATTGGTAGAAAAAGTGTTTTTTAAGGGTTTTTGGCTATCTATTTGCTCAAAATCGCCAAGATTTTCGGCGCTTCGCGCCATATATTCATGTTTTAAGCGATATATTGGTCAATTTATTCGACTTTTTTCGGAAATTTTTTCATGATTTCATGCTCTAGAAAGATAGAGTATCGTCAGAAACGCCAAAAACGATGTTTTTTAACGCGTACTGGCCATTTTTGGGCCCAAAAAAGGCACTTTAGGTTTAAACCCCCCCAGAATTCCCATACTGTGCATGTATGGTTAAGCGTAATCAAATAAATTTAAACACATAAGTAAAAACTTACCCTGTGTAGCCCTTAATATTAGCACCGACGTCCCTAAAAGAGAAAGAAACATTCGAATGAATATTGAAGCTGTCAAAGACGCCGATAAAAAAATTCAAAAAAATTATTTCTTTTTATTCAGAAACAACACTTGAAAAACTTTTTTCATTCAACTAATAATAATGTATTGAAATATTTAAAGCATAAATTTTAATATAGGAGAAAACTTTCAAATCTTTACTCATTTTATACAGAAACCTTTTATTAAACGATCAGCAGAATAAGTACACGATTTTGAGAAACATTTTATATAAATATTTATATACACTATAGCATTCAGGCACGTATTTTTAGGGGGTATGGGAGGTTCGGACCACCAAAAATTCAGAAAAATCGGACTTTTTAAACGTTATTTTGTACTATTTTTTGCCTTTTTGGGCTTAGTCCCCCCAAAATAGGACGGCCAGCTACGTGCCTGATACAGGGTTCATACAAACTTTCTGAAAAAAATCCCCTGATTTTCCCAGGTTTCCCAGGTTCCATAAGCACATTTTCCCAGGTTATATAATGGAACATTAATATGAATTTGAACGAAAAACGATACATTGTAATGTTGAGATTTCAGAGGCGGATCCGAGTTTTTCTGACGCGGGAATGTGGAACCTCAAATATCCCCTAATAGTGTCAGAAATTGTCCGAAAAATTCATCCATTATGCATAAAACATCAGTTTTCGCCTTCTTTTGATAGAAATAATCATATGTGATGTGAAATACTAAGGAATTTTCCAAAATTTTTACAAAAACGCTCAAAGTTAGTGCAATAATCGGCGCAAAGCACTGGAAAAATACTCGAGAAATCATTTAAAGAACTAAAAAATCTTTGTTCTGTACATAAACAATGCTTTTGAAGTAGTTTTTAAAAGGCCAAGTCAGTAAATGTCATTAATGGAAACTACCTGGCGTGAAACGCTGAAAAAATTAGTAAAATCGTGATGGAAAATGGCTGAAATCATCAAAAAATACACATAATTCTCCATTGCACCCAAATGTTTTTTAACGAAGGGGGCGGCCGGCCGTCCCTCTCTAAATCCGCGCCTGTGAGAAATTATTTACGTAGTCATTTTATTCATTAGAAAAAATAAATTTTTAGTAAGTTATTTAAATTTTTTCTCTTCTAATAAATTAGAGGTTGCTGAAAAACGCTCAAAAACATCTTTATTTTCAACTATCTACAAATTATTTAATGTAGATCGATACAGAGCCAGCTAAGTGTCTAAAGTGCATGTTACATAATTTTACATATATAGCCAGTCGAAAATTTTCTGAATAAAGATGGAAGGCAATAAAACATTAAAATATTCTTTCAGCTAAGCTAAAAGCGCTTATAGTTATACAATCAAACAAGAGCAAGCGTAATTTATATAAAAGATGGGAGAGCCATGCGGAGATGGGATTTTAGCATATTTATTCCTCAAAAGTAGAATCACTAGAAGACAAAGCGGAAAACTTGGGGAAAGAAATCGGTTACATATATGTATTACGAATATCAAAAATTATTCAGGGTGAGTAAAAAAAGAATCGCATATTGAACCTTATAACTTTTAATATACTTGTTCAAATTGAATGCAGTTTGCTTTGAATAAGAGATTTACACTAAATTTAGTAAAAGTCGTCTTTTTCACGATTTTAAAGATTCGGTGCATAAAATAAGCTATCTTCGCGACATTATAACTTTTCAAGCCAAAGAGATAGCTGGACGCGGTTTGCTTTATATGATGATTAAGATTTTTGTCTATTGCTCTCTATCATTTTATTTCCATTAATTTAGCCTATGTGAAGAAAATGCACTTTTCCTATGGGTTACGGCATTCATAGTCAACGTTTTTATTTACAAGCACATGTCAAGACGTTAAATTTTTGTTTAAAGCTTTGTAATTTTACAATAGCCCAAAATGCCGTCTAGCAAATCACTTCAATGATAGCTAAATAAAGTGGCTTCAGAATAAAAAAGGTTTCAATTAACAATCATAGAGTGCTATTAAGTTACAGTGCAACAAATGTCACTAAAGTTTCTGAAAGATGCTTTCATGACTCGAAAAGAGGACTATTGCTAAATTGTTTGTACCTTTCAAACAACTTGAAAAGTATTAATATCACTTCAGCTTCTTAATGCAGGGATGATAGGCTTTCTAACAAAGCAAACAACATTCCTTTGCTTTTGTCGTTAAGAAGTTACTAGATCCGATAGGCAATTCGTTTTGTTTGACCCACCCTGTATAAGTCAGATATTTAATAAGCAGAAGACTATAAATCAATTAAGAATTTCAGTTTGTTTAGTTTGCCTTGTATATCTAACATATCGCTTTCATGAAGAAACACCCAATATTTTAACAATGTGCGCAAATGTGTACGTGAACAGAACGAAAATCTGGGGAATCAAAAGTTTCAAATGGCAAAAAGCATTAAAAACTTAACATTCGTGATAAACAAATATTTGACATTTTTCGACAATTTTTATCCATCAGCAAAAAAACGCGAAAAAGAACATATTCTCAAAATTTACTTTTCTAATTTAAATTCTGCAGTTGTCTCGCATACAATACAAAAAATCAGTGTTTTTTTTTTGTACAAGGTCCGTTTGTACATGTACAAAGATGGTCCCCAAAAAGTCTTTGTACATTTTGCACATGCAAATTTTTGTGTACTATAATATATTACAGTAGCGATTTTAGTGTGGTAAAACGGGGTTTTCGATCTAGGTAGTGTATTTTAGCTAATTTCTGGGTTTAGTGACGCTAAAAATTACTAAAAATTATCTGAAAACGGCGCGAAGCGCCGAAAAATATTGACATTTTTCCATTCTAAATGCAAATTCTGCCATTTTAAAGATATATAGGACAAATAATTTATCAGTTCGGCGCGAAGCGTTGAAAATTTTGGGAATTTTACACCTTTTTACAGTTTTTGTCTTCCTAAAAATCTTTGTACATTTTGTACACACCAAATTTTTGGGTACTATAATATGGTACAGCAGCGATTTTAGTATCGTAAAAACAGGAGTTCTTCGACTTTTCGTAGTGTGTTTTAGCTAATTTCTGGGTCTCTAAGGGCAAAAATCACTAAGAATCGTCTTAAAACGGCGCGAAGCGCCGAAAAATTTGACATTTTTACTTTTGAAATGCAATTTCTGCCATTATAAAGATATATAGAACACACAATTATCTCATTTCGGCGCGAAGCGCCGAAATTTTTTCGAATTATAGACCTTTTTTTGCAATTTTTGTCTTCCCAAAAATCTTTGTACATGTACAAAGACGGTCCCGAAAAGTCTTTGTACATCGGGAAAAATCTTTGCCGAATACAAAAAAAAACCGTGCAAAAAATCCAGAAAATTTTGGCATTTCACCTCATAACTCTAATTTGCAGCTTTTTGGAGATAAACAGCGCAAACAATTAGTCAACAGATGATTTTGAAATGCAGGTGTCGGACATACATGTAAGAGGGAGGGATACAGGAACCCGGCTGAAAGTCAGCCGTTCCCCCATCCCCCCAGAGCCAGAAAAATTTTTGACCTCACCAATTTTTGGAAACAATTAAATTTTTTGTCCCTTTTTGGACAAAACTTTGAGGTCATTCATTCCCCTCCCCACTGAAAAATGGCCAGGAAGCGACCCCCTCGACCACACCAGGGCATGGGGGTATGCACCCCCCAGAAGGCCGAATACTCCCCAAATTCAATTTTTGAATTTTTTGTCTCTTCTTTTTGATGTCAATGGATAGCTCTCGATGAGAAACGTTGAAAAATGGTGTTTTTCCACCGCACCACCATTTTAGGACCATTTTTTTACCTTTGAAAAATCTTGCACTCCCCAAAATTTGGTGCTGCCCACGTATGCCTCCCAACCAAAATTTTGAGCCATTACATTTATGGTGTGAGACAATAATTCAATTTTTCATTTCTTGCATGCTCTCCAAAGAGCCAAGCTGCTGTTGGAGAAGGGGAGTATCATCCCCATGGCTACTGTCCCCCGCAAAATGACTGTCACCACCAGAATTGTCGATTTTCCGTAAAAATCGCAAAAAAGGTGCTTTTTAAGTAATTTTAGCTCAAAAGTGTCAAAAGCTTTGCGCCATGTACACATTTTTCGATTTAACTCTGTTCAATTTACTCAATTTATCTGGAAAGTTGTTTTAGACATAATTTAAACTTAATATATCTTCTTATCTTCAAATCACAAACATTTATAGCAACTAAAACCGATAAAAAAATCAAAGATTAGGCAAAAGAGCAACACAATTGAATGCATACAAAACAATGTTTAAAATATTTAGCTGCTTTTTTCAAGCAATAGACACAACATATTCCACTTCTAAATTTTATTCAGATAAAACATATTACAATACAAAAATATATGAAACTCAAAATAATCGAGGCGAGCGTTCATATCAATTCAACGTTTTTACGTAGGATATTGACATTTTTCGAAAAAATCCCCTGATTTCCCAGGTTTCCCAGGTTGTGTATGAACCCTGCTGATAGCATTTCATACTTCAGGCCCTGTCCAACGCTGCTTAACACGTTATCGTGTCTAATTCGGCGAACAGGTGGCGTTGGCCCACCGGATTCGATGGCTTTGAGAACTTGCTGATAATTTTCTAGTTTCTTCTGCAAGAAATTCGGTGAATTATTTATTTGAAAATAATCTGTTTAAATTGAGTGTAAAACAGCCCGAAATTTCGCAATGATTGTTGTTAGTTGATAATTTTGAGGGAAATGGAAGATTAGCTTGGGTTAAATTTTCTTTAAGATGTTTGCTTAATTAAAAATAAAATTTATTTTTCCGCCAACAGCATTTAAGGTAAAAATAGATATTTTAACGCGTGGCCAAAATTTAGGAATTATAAAACCTGAGAAAACAACATGCGCTATTCACCTTTACAAAATTCACGCCTTACGTAAACCAGAGTATTTTGGAAAGCTGCCCAAGATCCCGAGTTTCATTTAAAATTACACTTAATCAAGGATAAAAAATATTTTACGATATAGATAAATTAAAAATTATAACAAATTAAGTCGATTATTAACACATAAAAGCACTAATAAAAAAGTCGATTAAGAACATGTAAAAATGCAAAATATTCTGATGAAAAGTATGATTTTCCAAGTGAAAATATATATTTGAGAAAAGAATTGAAATACCTGCAGCGATTGGATAAGCTGGGCAGATTTCTTATTCTTCTTCTCGAAAGACTGTCGTATTCTCATCATTTGAGGATTTTCGGCATTTGATAGAGGCGAAAATTCCGAATTGACTTTCAAGAATTCTTCCACGTCAACTAGAAGCAGAATGTTGAATGCAGAATACGCAAGCGTTAATCGCAGTGATAAGAAGGCAATTACCAAAAAATTTGAGAATATGGGATAATAATAATAACAATAACATAAGCATACATGTAACAGGGAGGATGAAGGATCCCACCACCGAATGTGTCACCACCTCCAGAAAATTTTTGACCCTCCTCCCGACTTTTGAAAACCCGTTTTGAGGTGTTTTTAGGTGTTTTTGGCTGTTTTTGAGTAAAAAATAGAGATTATTTACCCCCCCTCTAAAAAAAACTGGCGACCCCCTACCCAAGATTTCGAGCCGTTACATGCATGAATATAAGCCGTATGATAAATTATATAATTCTATGCTAAATTATGGAGAATCTCTTAAAGCAGTCTCAAGCCATTTTGGACAATATTTCCAAAAAACGGTGGAACGTTGGATAATACAGAAGGCGCACTAATTCAAATAAAGAGGCGCATATCTTAGGATAATGGGCAAAAAGCTATATAATTATGTAATACTGGAAAACTAAATTTTCTGTCAAAAAGAGTGCTTTATACGCGTAACTTAAGCAAAAATTCCTTATCAGAAGGAACAAAACCGGAGCTCAAACCCAAAACGATAAAAAATCTGTACGATACAATCTCGTAGCTCCGTTCCATCATCGATTTGTTTGTATGGAAATTTGAGAAAAACATACGACCGAAGACCCAATATTATTGGCATTTTCTATAATCGAATATTCAATTTGTTGCGCCTTATTCGCCGCTCTCAGCTTTTCTTTCACCAATTCGATTTTGGACAACAAATTAGCCTTGCGTTGATCCGATTCGACGAATCTTTCGTCGGTCGTCTCGGAAGATTGACTGTCTTTCGCATGCGAGCCGCTATCCAACTTGTCTAACTTAAAAAGTGCGTCATTGGTATGAAAAATCATCCTAAGTAGACTGAATTTCTCGCGAGACTAGGCTCCCCTGTACCGCAGAAGACCGACGGCTAATTATCGGAAGCCGTAGGGGCGAAAGAGGGTTCTCAAATTCGAATGTTATTGCAAAGAATATATTACCAACTCGATTCATATCTAAAAGCATGCAATATCTACGAGCGAGTGCATCGGTAAAAACATAATAGGCTTCGTTCTCATAGGCAAGACTTCAACATAGTGACCGAAATATCATATCGAAAAAACCAAAATGTTAATGTAAGATATCAAAATGAAGAAGCGGTCTGGTTAGGATCTGTTAAATTTATCGCATTTGATCTAGCGTAGGTTGGAATCGTACGATTACAGCTTTACGAGTACAATTTAGCAATATTTTGGGTAAAAGATCCGCTCGAACCGCACAACAGGGAGACAAGAAATCTCCACCCACAGCTGTCCGTCACTAACCCCTCAAACGTGGAGATTTACCACCAGACCTGCACGTAAAATGAGGGGTTGTGGAGGTCTCAACCCCCGGGAAAAGGAAAATTTTTATGAAACAAAATGATGGCCAAAAATGAATGAATATCGAAAATTTGCTTCAAAAATGCTTGAAATTGACCAGCACAGTAGCTGTAGAATAACATGGTTCTAACGTTATTTTAGCATTTATACCAGTTTTTGATGTCATTTTGGCCCTAAAAGCTCACAATTTGATTCCCTAGTCCGGCCATGCTGAGCATCTATGTTTGCCAACCCCATCAAATCGACTTTTGAGCAAAAAGTTGCGTCCTTAGGTTCTTTAGGCGCTTTTTTTGCAATTTATAATTAAGGCCATATTTACCTTATGCATCCCCCGAGAATACAGCGATTAACTAAACTATCTACATTCACTATTTTGAGACATTACGAGCATAGAAAAAATGTCACAAAAGCATAAATGTACACAGTGAGAGCGAAAGGAGAGGGAATAAAGTCTACAATTAAATAAATTTAGTAAATTTCTTTCAGAAAACACCCCTAATGTTAATCGCAACGCAAATAGAATGTAATTTATTCCTGTTGCCTTTATCTAGCAATGCACCTTTTAAGGACATACAAAAGAAATTTTATTGCGCAAAAGCTTTTCATAGCTCTTCGGCTCTGTCTGTCTGCGTATAAAAGAACTATATGACAAAGGGTACCTATTAAACATAAAAGATAAAGCACAATGACTGGTAAGCAATCAAGCAGCACTCGTACAATACTAGTGTATTTACTAACTAACCCTGTATGAGGGCCAAATCACGCACAGAAACACATTCTGATTGAAACGAAACAAATGAATGCTTGTTCCTATACCTCCTAGCTAATGAAGAATATTTAAGACAATACGTCATGAAAAGGTAAAAAATAAGCTTTGAAGTGATACATCCATCAGGCGAAAAAAGCTCTGCTTCACTCACCAACGAGACCTATATTGCCTTCCTTGATACTTCACTAAGATAGTTCAGCTGCTATGTATTATACTCGTAATTCTAGGAAGAGTTTCAGTCCCTGGGGTCAAAATGCCATAAGTTCAAAAGGTCACACTGAAAAATTTTGATATCACGCGTTATCGTTATTCGAGGGGATTAGCCAAGCCAATAATCATTTTATAACATTCGTTTAAGCTGCTGCATGTGTTGACGTACTCAGCTTATTTGCCAGCGGTTAAGCTTTCAATCATTAGATACATACGGCGATTATTCCGCGATAAATGCTGAGCTCTATTGCGCCGCATAGTAAACAAATTATACGGACATCAGTCTAGGTCGTATAAAAATGTCATTCGTTTTCAGGTTAAACTAATGTGTATCCGACAGCTAGATCCAGATTTTGAACCAAACCATTAAACACTTCATTAAGCAACCTATAAAACTCGGAACTGCTGCGTTTGAGCAATTAGCGCACTTACATTTCAAAAAGTCATTGGATTAAAGAAGTCTTTAGCTGCTCTGCTTTTTTTGTTTATAAAACTTTCTATATAATGGTCAAAAATACGAACTGGGTTAATTTTTACATTTTTCTACTCATAGCGCTTTTTCTATTAAGTGGATTGTAGAACCTCTTACTCCGAATCGCTTACCCGGGTCACAAATTTACATCAGAAATGAATTTTTACATTTTATTTCGTAACGCAGGATGATTTCAGTCAGAAAACTAAATCATTCGCATCCGTGAGAAACTTTAGAGACATCGGGTCGGAGACGGTTCAACTAAATAAAGGACCTATTGAAAAATCGTACAGAATGGACCTTGAGGAAAAATTACGGGCTGAAAGCATTGAGTAAAATTCCAGTAGACAAATGCATGATTGCAAAAATTCAAAAATAAAAATAAAAATTATAGATTGCAAGTAAAAAAATCAGCTTATTTGTGCAGTAAAAAATTAATGGTGCAAAAAGTTTTCGTAGAGCCAAATATGATATAAGAACGTGCAGCAAGAAAAACGGCAGATATCACTCGTACGTCATAAAGTACGTTGAATTCAAATCTATTCAAAAATTGTCCGCGTGAGTTGCAATCCAAATAACGCACCATAACGTTTGCTGATGAGAATTGATAAAAATTCAACCGAAAGAGCTATGCCGTTACTTCATTCGATACTGTTACGTACTAAGCAAATTATTAGAAAACGTCAGAGGAAGGATAAATGCTAACGCATGCAGTTTCGCAGTTTTTCCTGGTTTTCTTGGGAGTCAGGTCGCTAGGACCCAAAATGGAAACGGGCTCATAAGAAATCACTAAATCAATAGCATAGCAATCTTATCTACATCCGTCTGCATAGACGTCAAAATGAAAAATAAATTTCGTTTGACTCAGCGTATATTATGCATCTTCTACTCATTCATATATGCTCAATTTCTAGAACTGTATTAACGAAATGAACCCAACGTGCAACTGGTCTTTAAATAATAATGCATCTATATACATGTAGGACAACTTGAATGCAATTAAACGTGTAACCAAACCTGATGTTCAACCTTTGAGGGGCTCTGGAAGCATAGGTCACTGCAAGATGAATTAGAAATTCTACGAAGAATAAAATAGGAGCCCAAAGTATATGAAATAAAATGTTTTCATGAAAAAACAATTGCTTGAGATTATCACACCTTTTACAGCATTTATAAGGCCTGAATCGTATGTAATCTTTAGTCACTTTTGCAACTGGCTTTAAGTCAATCCCTTAATCGAAACACATTATTCCACAAAAGAAGGTCAAATTCCCTCTTCCTCTGAACCTCTGAACTGATACTGATAATTGTAATCAATAGGAAGCATGCGACTGACAACAGCCCTGATCGAATCGATCCGAGATATTGTCAACGTGAAAAAGGAAATGTACTTATGAAGAGTTTTAGCATTTCTTCGAACACAGTTTCATATCCTGCTGAGAACTGAGTCATCGTACAAAGATTTTCTTGAAAATAGAGGCATTTTACAAAGTTTTTATTCATTTTTCTGACTATAGTTATAACATTTTTTAGCGCTTAGCGTCCGATATTTCCATATCGGCGCGTTTTGCTACAAGCTCACGGATATGACTAATTGTAAGCTTTTTCGTAGGTAGGAAGCTACTATTAATTTACAATCAACTTTTTTCATGCTTCATCGACCATCCTTGAGTCTCGACTTTGCAGTATCTAAGACCTCAACGTAAACTATTGAGATTCGAGTGACTTTTCCAGAAAAAAACTAATTTTTCTACTTTTTTCTGCTAGAACATGGTTGACAATATTGAGACACTTAGTTTCGTCTATAAAAACTGTCAACATTTATCAATTAGACTAAGCTACCACACGTATATCACGCATATGAAAGCAGACGAACGGAGTCAAGTTCACAAATTCGTCCAAAACTAGGCAAGTTAGATCGAAAATGAGAAAAAACGATTTGTCACACACATGCACAATGGAGAGTGTAGGTGAGGGTTTTCCCCATACATGGGCATAGGAAGGGGTGAGAGGGGTTTATTACTCCCCCTAAGCTTTAAAACTAATAGCTATATGTCCATTTTGGCCGGAAAAATTATTGATGTATATAGCCTTTTTCGGGCTCAGAAAACTAACTATATAGTCTTTTTTGGACGCAGAAACATATTGTGTGAGTTGAAAAAAGGCTATACAGTTGTTTTTCTGAGTTTCAGAGGCATTTATAGATGTTATCACGACCTCAAAATGAACTAAATATCTATTTTTAGTCCAAAAAGGCAATATATTTGTCACAAATGCTCGAAAAATGGTTTTAAATCGATATTGTCGTTTTTCGCCATTGAATCTTTGTTTAAAAAAGCACTTAGCTATCTTCAAGTTTTTGGTTTTCACCCGTTGCACAATTTTCATTCATGTCAAACAAATAAACAAATATAATTGGTATTGATGTATACATGTGATGTGATTCATTTGCGTATAAAATATCCTAAATTAACTCGCCCGACGATACACGAACAGAAGAAAAGTGTCATTCATACACTTTACGCACTTCGGCATGTGCAGTGATGACTCACCTCCTCGAAAGTACCAATTTGGTCGTAATCTTCCATCGAATCACCGACCGGATTTGAATTCGATAACATCAAAGTTCGAACGGTAAATTTTTAGGACAAAAGCATAACAAGGACCCCAGGCGTATGCATTACACGCAAATCATAACGTGTAAGTTATGTATATTAATCACTCAAAGACATCCTGCAATACGCAAAACAAGAAGAGCATTACATCGAGTAATACATTAGCTATAACTTACTACGCAAGAAGCAACTGTCGTGTGATGCAATTAGGTATGCTAACAGAAATGCAGCTATATCGTTAAAATATGCGATGAGCCAGGCAAACTTCAAATGATTATTTAAGAAAGGCAGAGAGATTTGCATAAAAACGACCCATGTAATAAAATATGCTCCGCTCGTACTAATTCGTCATAAATAGATGAGACAAACTATTAATGCGAGGAATGTCAAATAAAACGATGAATCGATTCTGTGTCAAGAAAAAGAGCATATTATAGAAAGCAATAAGAACTCAACACACATTTTATTTGAAGAACTTAGCGTCTTTTATTTGTAACTTTTCAAACATACTTCCTTCGTGTTTCTTGAAGGATAAACGCACTGAAAAACGATAGTGACCTCGAATAGTTGCAAATAATAGCAGATGATGTACGTTTTTTGACTCAGAATGCGAACGAGGGAGAAGCATATAATAATATTCGAAACTCTTGTGCAATTTTTTAGGTTTAATGCAATCCACATAATGTGTTCAGCAAGAAAATGCAGCAAAGTATTTTAACTAATAAGAAAATTGGATATAAGCGTGCTGCCACTTTTATTCAATGCGCAAAGCAAGCGCCCATAAGCGTGTTTTGCTACATATAACACAAGCTATTAATCAAAATGGCGATTTGTCCGGTTGAATTCCCCTTTGCATTCAGCATCTATTTATTCATAAAAAATTAAAGCTCGCGTACCTCACTATTATTTAATCAACAAAAAGAACGTAAATAAAAGCTAATCAACTATAGTATATAACCATAATCTCAAAGTTCTTGGCAAAAAAGCTAATCAAATAGAAAGCGAACCGAATAGATGGATACCCGTACGTATTTGACTTTTAGACTTAAGCAATTCAAACGCTGATAGGAAAAAATTAAATTATCTATATCATAATGCATGGTGTCATAGGCTACGGAAAATCTTACAATAGATATTCTAGAAAAAATTTTTTAGAAAATAATTAGCAAATATCACCAACATCATAAAGATTTAAGCTAGCTACCACTAATGCATAGCATAGTCAGTCTGGGGACAGTCCGAGTTTTGCTTAGCTAGCATGACCTTACAAATTAATCGTTGTTAAAATTCAGAAAAGAGCATGAGTACGACTGTAATTCTCAATTCTAGTCAATTACAAGCACCATTGTAAAAAATTTTGTCGTTTTTTTTGGTTTTTGAGATTGTTGCAACTTCTTTCTTGGAATAACCCTATGTAAATGTATGCTCAAATCTTTAACATTTAGCGCCTTACAACCAACGGCGGATGTAGGATTTTCCTAAGGCGCGAGTGGCGGGTATACCGACTTTTCCAGGAACAGAAAAAATGGGTCCAAAAATTTGCCCTTCATGTGCAAAGTAGAGTTTTTCGGCGTTTCAAATCACACCTGGGCGTGGGGGTTTGGGGGTATGCATTCCCCCCGAGAAACCAAAATACCCCCAGAAATTGAAATACCCCCAGAAATCAAAATGCCCCCCAGAAATCATAATACCCGCCGTAATTCAATTTTTTAAAATTTTTTTTCGTTTTTTCGCAATTGTTTGATGCCAATGGATAGTGCTCGATGAGAAACGTCGAAAAATGGTGTTTTTTTTGTCATACCACCATTTTTAAGGCAATTTTTTCACCTTTTAATTCTTGCTCCCCCCCCCAGAATTTTCTTGCTGCCCACGTATGTTTCAAATTGTCTACTTTCATTCAAAATCACTTTTGACGCAACATTGTTTCGAAAAATTTTCGAATTTTCGGCAATTTTGTGCGAAAAAATCATTAAATTTCTTGAATTTAGCGAAAATCAAATGCGTGAAATTAGGGCTGGAGGACGCTTGGAAGCTTGATTTACTGCTCAATTTCGTGCATTTGTAGCATTTGACGTCGAACGTCGAATTTTTTAAAAAGTAATCGGATTTTCTGGCCGTTTTTAGGTGTTTTTGGCCGTTTTGGCTGAAAATTGGAGGTCATTACCCCCTAAAAATGGCCGGGACCTCGCCCAATTTTGAGCCGATTACATGTACGAGTATATTTCATAGGTGCACAAAGTCAGAGTCGGCAGTGGGGGGAAGTGAATTTCCGAAAATCCAAAACAATAAATTTTAATCTTACGCAATCAAAATGGTAAAAATAGTCCATACAAGTTTTTCGTGGTACTATCGCATTTTTAAAGCATTTTTAGTCCCTTTTGACTGCATTATATTACTTGTAACACTAAAAAATACAAAAATTGATGAATTTTGCGCGCTCTTTGAGTAAAAAGTACATAAAAATACTAATCCGGCGGGAAGCGGCGGAAGAATTTTGTTATTTTTACTGCTATTGACCTCAAAAATAATGCAAAAAACGTTCCATCAGCTCAAAATCGCCGGACGGTATATACCTGTCCGGCTAACCCCTCAGGAGGGGGTAATATAATAACTCCCTCACGCCCCCTCCCACTATGTGCATGTGTGGTATATTTATTGCCAAGAAAATCGAAAAACAAAATTTGAGATTACATACTTATTATGTGCAAAATGAACGAAGAGTTTTGGCTTCTTCCACATACGCAAAGAAGTCTTGTTTTCAAAGTACAAGATACGATCTCTGGTTTTAAATCGTTTGAAATGAATCCATTAATTTGCTGGCGTGAAAGAAATTCTGTATTTGAGAAAAATTACTCTCTATGCAAGATCAATCAGTAGGTAACATATCCTGCCTGAATTTGTCGATATGCTAATATATCACTCAGAACAGACATCTACCTATAAACGTGTGACGTGATAACTTATAAATACGCTGTAATACATATATGAGACTGGTGGCCCCGGCCTTTTGCTTTAGACCCAACCCTAGCCGGATCAGATTTTCAGGCCCGGTCGATCATCTCGGGCACCGGCTCTAATTAAAAAGATGAAATCAAGAAGATATTAAAATAAGACATATTCAAAACAATCAATCAAGCGTTTATTGTCTAGCTAGGTGAATAAGCGAATGAGAGATGGCACAAAAATTAAACATACTACCTCCTGGGCCAGTATTAACGCATTAACTTAAGTTGAGACTTAAATCACTAAGCTGCAGCTTGGCTAAGTAGCAACTTAAGTCGGAACTACTAATAATTTAAGCAGACGCTTGGCCAAGATGGCACTTAAGTCACAGTTTTCTAAGTTCCAACTTATTTACGTCTTAACTTTTATTGCATTCGTACGCTGGTTTGACGCCGTCCAAATGCAAGCTCAATTCATTCAAAATTGATATACGTTTAATCCAAAACTTAATAGCACGTATACTTTTACACGTATAAATCGTACAAACTGTTGGACTGTAGCAGATACCTATGTTGCAATAAGTGCACGGGGAAAAACAGCGGAGAATTGATTTAAGTCTGCCCCAACCCAGTTCGAATTTTTTGAGGTTAAGATGTAGCTCGTTTTGCTTAACTTTTGTAATACCGGCGCTACTTTGCTGCAGCTTGTGTCATAATCTTACGTCCTGTGACTTAAGTTGCACCAGGAAAAGCTAAGCCTTGAGACGTTGGTAAAACCGGTAAGATCCAACTTAAGATTTCATCTCGAACCTAAGTCGTATTTTTGACTTGACTCACTTTAGTAATACTACCCCTGACGGTTAGCGATTTACTGAACACCTGAACCGCGCAGGCGCCAAAGCTTAATAGAAAGCAGAGAACCAGTGAAGTGAATTAATTATAACGAACTGAAAAACTCCATTATCAGGAATATAAAGAAAACACATAAAGGAGTTTGCGTTAATTAATTAAACTCCTTGTAAGCAAATTTGCGCCAAACAATTTCGGCATATTTACGATAATTCAAGTCAAATTCAGACTTTTAACAGATAAACAGTGCAACTTAATATAACACACCAAAATATTTTTCGTCGCATCCCACTAATTAGCTTTATTTCAATCGCTGGCGCCAACATTTTGATCAGTCATGAACGCACATAAATTTCACTAACTACTTGGCGTAAAGAACTGTTACATTCAGATTTGTAATCCTAATGTTACATGGAACATTCGAAAAATTAAGCTTTTTCAATGCTCCTAAGCTAAAGTTGATTTTCAGTGTAAACTTTACACAACTACTGGTTGTAAACGAAACAAAAAGTCTAATTCGTAATCCTGACTTTTTGGGACATATTTTGAAAAACAAATTCACGCTTTGCAACGCTCTAAAAGTACGATGAATTCGTAGTGCAAACTTTACACATCGAAAATAAATGAATAGTGTAGACATTACCCAACTGCTGGGTGTAGGGAAGACTAACAGTCAGATTCGTTATTCTGACGTTACATAGCTCATTTTGAAAAAATTAATCTTCCGCAACGCTCTAGGACTTAATGCTAATTTACAGTGTTAACATAAGACAACCCCGGAGTGTTAAGATTGTAGTCGGATTCGTAATTCTGATATTACTCTGATATACTTTGATATATATGAAAAAATTAACTCTCCACAATAGTCGCAGACAAATAAATATTAGATGTTAACCACTTTACACCACTATTAAGTATAAACAAACGCGCCCAAGCGCTGGTACATTTCGAACTTCTGATTATGTCCAGTTTCATAAGCGGAAAGTTGTCAAAAACTAGACAGAAACAAGCTAAAACCCCCCGATTTTTGATTTTACACCTCCCAAAAAGCTCAATCTTGATGTAAATAAACACAGTTTGCTGCGACGTATACCATTTAAAAGATACTTTATTTTGATTCTATTCGACTTATTCCAACTTCTAAACAATGAAATTGGCGAACAAAGAAAAAGGTCAATTCCGCTTATAAGTACCAACCGCTCTCTAGTAAATAGCTCAGTGTCCAGAGATGATAGCTAATATGTAGCTTACTATCTTAGGGCAGCCATGTGACTGCCTGGCTACATGTATGAGCGTATATTGTGGCACGCATGATGATTTTTTTAAGGAAAGGAAAACGCGTATTTTTGACCCGATCTTACACCCTGATTTCGAGCTTCACACCGCTATAAATAACTCAATACAATTAATTTTTTCATGCGATTTCCTGCGACGTGTAGTCCTTGAAACGTACTTTAATTTCAATCTAGTCAATTTGTCCCGACTTATAACCGGAGAAGTTGACAGAGAAATCTGAGACAAAATCTGTTTTTTACACCATCCACGGGAGTAGAGTTTGAATCCCAAGATCTAACTCTGTAGTGGAGTGTAAAGCCCGAAACATATTTCGCGCGATTCGCGCCGCAATGGGGGTTTGCGGCCACAGTATACCCAAAAATGTGACGTCATGGCGCGAAACTGGCGCGGCGAAATTCAATCAATGACTGAACTTGCATCCTGCACACTGTTTTTTTTTAGCGCGGCGCAAAGGAAACCCGCCCTGCGCTAATGGGACATTTCGTTCATTAGCGCCATGCGCAAAGGCTTTTGGGCAAAAAATTAGAAATTTAAACATTTTATATTGCATTTTGATTTAAAAATTTTTAAATTTTTCGGCGCTTGGCGCCGACTTCTTAAGAATGAATTAATTGTGTTTGCCAACCACCGCTTTCCTGTTTCATCATAAGCGAATCCCTGCTTTAGCATCTTTGCAGTAATGAATCCTTGTTTCTGTGGTGCATGGTGCCAAATTAATTGTTTTCATTTTAAATTTATCTTTGAAATAGCCCAGCCTTGAGATACACATTGAGAAGATGCCAAAATTTCGGGCGCTTTGCATCTAATTATTGGTTTCTGTATAGCGGTTGCATTTTGCAATACACGAAAATTGAGTGCAAACTGCAAAGACAGCTTGAAGAAATCGCTCAGTCTAGTATAGGTAAGGCAATGAGAAATCAGGTATCAAATTGATATTTTTACCATTAGATTTCTTTTGTTCGAGTTGGAACCAGTAGTAAGAATTTTTTTAAATTTCTTGCCAGAATTTATTGTCAGTCAGCAGTACATGGAGCGCATCAGAAGTTCAAAAATGCCCTTATTTTTGCCTATCGCCAAGCATTTAAAGGTTTTTTGGTGCGCTAATGAGAAGCTCCGCGCGCAAACGCTCTATCCTGGCCATTAGCGGCTGCGCAAATGGGGGTGGCGCTAAAAAAAATCCCTGATCCTGCATGAATTTTTTAACACCATTTATTCGAAAGACAGGTATGTACGCAATAATTAAAAGCTACACAACAAATTGGAGAAAGTCCGATCAAAAATGTACAAATCCAGTACTGCCACATACGTACTTCTATGACATTTCAAAATCGATGAAAATCGTTTGCGCTCACTTAGATACTATTTCATTATAGATTCAGAGCAGATCAATACCGGCACCAGTGATCGACCGGGCTCAAAAAAACCGGGCCCGGGCCCGGACCCGAGGCCCGGGCTTTGCTGCCGGGCTTGGTACCGGGCCCGGGCCCGGGCTTATATACTAACAACATGCCTTGATTCCAATATAATATTATGCATAAGATACATATTTAGACCGATTTTGCATTTGCTATTTGTCAAACGCAAGGCTTACTGCTGTATCAAGAAGATTTTTGAATTCTAAGCTCTGTTAATTATTCAATCAATCTTTCTAAAAATAAATTAAGTAGTTAGCAAGGATTTTGGTAGCATTATTCAGGCAAGAAGAAAGTTTTTATTACAATAGCGCGCAATTCCATTATTAAAATGAACGTGCAACTAAACACGGTTTGAAAAGGCACAGGGTTTCATGTAGATATTTAGGAAATTGAGCATGAAATTTATGCATTCAGACATAACAGCGACTATGATATGGTCGGATAGAAGATATGATGCTGTTTGGATTTTAGAAGTCAAACTATAGCGTGCATTGACGTCAATTGAAATTGTGTAGTGTATAGGATAGGACACGTATTGAAGCCATAGGCGTAGCCAGAGGGCATTGGGGGCACATATGCCCCCGAAATTTTTCAGAAATTTTGTTGATTTTTCGAGTGTAATAATTGTAGTCCAGAAAATTGAGTTCACAAAGACAAAAACGTCAAAAATTTTCCGGCAGCTTCGCGCCGAGTCTTTATTATATTTATTGTTATATAGATCCAATGAGTTCAAAAGCTTAAATTAGCTAAAATAATCGATCAATTCACATCACTTTAGTGATTTATTGCTCTACTTGTTTGTTGAATGAAACTGCGCATGCTTGTTGAGCATAAAAGTAAATGTGCGAAAATGATTGTGTACCAGTTTGTCTATTCTTTGCTTTGTTTGACTTTTTTTACAAGGACACATAATCCTATTTTAAATGAAAGGAATGGCCAAATTTTCTTATGTTTTTGCGTATTTTCTGTTTTCTGAATTATATCTTGTTAATAAGAAGGCCACAAATGGGCCTGAAAACGATAAGAACAAAATTGTCATTGATACATCTTTTTTGGCAGCACCCTTTGCTGCGCTTTATACTTAGCAGAGGTCGAAAAGCGCATTTCAGCTCAGAAATCTTGTACAATGTAGGACTTCATCAATTTTAAGTGTTTTGGCTTAATTTAGAACCGAGATTTGGCCGATTTTGCGAAAATTTCAGCAATAGTATTTAGCATTAAAGTGCTATTTTTACAAAATTTACTAGGGGGGCGATTGAGCGCGCCAACGCAGCCCCCCCCCCCCCGCCGTAAAATCTCGTTGGACATGTGCAGCAAGATTTTTGGGAGGACGAAAAGGAAAAAGGGTGCGCCGAAATTAATTTGTCTGTTCTGTATGATTTAAGCGGTATGAATTGTGTTTAGAGAGCTAAAACGTCAAAATTTTCCGGCACATGGCGCTGCTGGTTATTGTTCTTTCTTTTTTGTAAAGCTTTAGCATTGCGTTTAATAGCCTAAATCAGGCAAAATATCACAGAATATTAGTATTCACAGGCTACAAAATGTTAAGGACAGTAAAAGATTACTAAATTCCTTGGTGCTTTGCGCCTCTTATGATTTCCGGACTGTTTGTCAATTAAAAGACCGTAAATTCTACATAGAAAACGGTAAAAATTTCAAAAATTTTTGACATTTCAGCTGACTAAATTTTTGTATTTCTGATTGTCAGAAACCCATAAATTAGCTAGGCTACACTACTAAAGGTCGAAAAACTCAGTTTTATTATAAGTACATAACGGTACTAACATTCAATGCAAAATTAGTCTTAAAAAAATTTTATGCCCCCGACCAAAATCCTGGCTACGCCTCTGATTGAAGGCGTTGTATAGAAGATGAATTGCATATATGAAGTTGACAAATATATGATAATGAGCAGGTGGGCAGAAGTAAGGCAAATGGATTTAAATAGAATCACAGGCTATCAAATTCATAAGAAATACGGACAACAGCTGAAATAGTAAACGTCTAAAATATTAACCATAATTATTTGAGGCCCGATTGAGGCCCGGTGGTTTTCAGCCGAGCCCGGGCCTGCTATGACTGGCCGGGCCCGGTCCGGGCCCGGGTACCCGGTCGATCACTGACCGGCACACCTCATTAGCATTCACGAGGAAAGTCCAAACGTTTGGACTTCTGCGGCGACAGCTAAAAAATTCGAAAAATGCTAAAAATAAACATTATTTGCTTCTTGCCGTGCAGTGAAGTATGCCATGAAAAGCGGCAAAAAATAGGACTTTAGCAAATTTGGTTGCAGCGCGGCGGCTGCTTTAAGTATGCCTTGAAATGCGACGCTGCAAACTTCGCGCCTTGCCGTGTGGCACCATGATGTATGCCATGGATCAGTGCGAATTCGGCGCGGCGACTGCTGCGGCGAATTTGCAGCCGTTTACCGCGCCACTATGAAGTATGTTTTGGGCTTAAGAAACTTTGCAGGTAAACCCAAAGTAGCTCCTGGGCCGTGGTTCTGGTGGAAAGAATTCCTTGAGATTCGTAACCGGCGTTGTTGGCAGACAAAAGAGGCCAAAATATGGTTTGTCACCTTCAGATTCTTTACACTCTAAAAAATAAAAAATATCATTTGTCTACAATTTAAAAAAACAGACTAAACGGAATGAAAAACTGAGTCAGAAAAGTCAGCGTGACCGGCCAAAATTCTAAGAAACTTCATGTTATAAAGTTACAGTAAATCTTTTACATGCTCTTTACACCCCGGGAAGGAGTGTAGAAAAATTCGAAAAATGGCTATATCACATTTTTTATAATCGAAAGAGCACAATACAGAAGTATCCCAGTGTTGCTTAGGTTTATATATAACTAATCGACTAACGCTGGTTAATTTCGATAAAGATTGCAAGGTATCGTAATGTTTTGCTGGTTTACCAGCTGATTAGGCTTAGGCTTAGTATCATGGACTGACAAAAATGTTGGTGCCAGCGTTTAAAATAAGCCTGAGTAATAGGATGCGACGAGCGGAGCGAGCGAAGCGAGCGACGTGAGTTGAGTTGCATCCCATTACTTAGGCTTATTTTAAATGCTGGCACCAACATTTTGGTCAGTCACATGAATCTACTGAAAAATCTGAGGACTGGTTTATTTATTTTCGACTTGACTTAAATCAAACCAGTTAGGTGGCAGCTTTCCCCACATACTACTTGCTGTAAAAGGCAGTGCTCAGATTGTTTCTGTAGAGATTCATGTGACTGATTAAAATGACTGGCACTAACATTTTGGTCAGTCCATGATCGAGGGATGCAACGGATCCGGGTTTTCCAATAATACCGGATCCGGATCCGGATCTGTACAATTCAAAATAATGGATCCGGATCCGGATACGGATCCATAAAATTCAAAATAATGGATCCGGATCCGGATACGGATCTTTAATTATTAAAATAACGGATAATAACGGATCCGGATCCGGATCCGGATCCATGAATATGCATTATGAATGCTTAATTTTTTAATACTCAAATTTTTGTTCGCAAGTACATGCTCATTAGTTTCAGAAGCAGAATTAGTGTAAGATGATGAAATAAGCAAAGCTGCATGAGCTTGGTTCAGTGGTCAGGATTGATCTTGATTCGGCTGTAGCTTGAAAAACTGCGAATCTGGCGTCTTCCTCTCATTAATCGGAAATGCCAAAAAGCATGTCTAGTCCTATCTGAAACTATTTTACGCTAGCTGATAACCAAACTAAATCGCAATGTAATCTTTGTGCAGCAAAGCTTTCCAGAAGCGGTGGAGGGGTACCACCCAGTGTTTTTTTTGTACAAGGTCCGCTTGAACATGTGCAAAGATGGTCCCCAAAAGTCTTTGTACATTAAGTACATGCAAATTTTTGTGTATTATAGTACAATAGCGATTTTTAGTGTGGTAAAACAGGGTTTTCAATCTTTGGTAGCGTATTCTATCTAAATTCTGGGTTTTTAACGCCGAAAATTATTAAAACTTGTCTCAAAACGGCGCGAAGCGCCTAATAATTTGACATCTATCCATTCTAAATGTAAATTCTGCTATTTTGAAGATATATAGGACAAACAATTACTCATTTCGGCGCGATGCGCCCGAAATTTTCGGGAATTCTACACCTTTTCACAGTTTTTGTCTTCTTAAAAATCTTTGTACATTTTCTACACACAAATTTTTGGGTACTATTATATGGTACAGTAGCGATTTTAGTGTTAAAAACAGAGTTGCTCGACTTTTGGTAGTGTATTCTAGCAAATTTCTGCATCTCCCAGAGTAAAAATCACTATCATCTTAAAGGGCGCTAAGCGCCGAAAAATTTGACATTTTTCCTTTTGGAATCCAATTTCTGCCAATTTAAAGATATATGCAGCACACAGTTACTCATTTCGGCGCAAAGCACCGAAAATTTTTGCGAATTTCAGACCTTTTTTGCAATTTTTGTGTTCCCAAAAATCTTTGTACATGTACAAAGACGGTCCCGAAAAGTTTTTGTACATCGGGAAAAATCTTTTCCGAGTACAAAAAAACACTGGTACCACCTGTATGAAAAAGCGTCTGCAAACTAAGCATGCGGCGGATAATAAAAAGTTTAAAGCAGTGGAGTCTCAGCAGATCGAAGAAAAGGAAAGAGGTATTCTTGCTAAGCACAGATTGTAAAAGATTCAAGCGTCAGGCATGTCTACTTTCCTTTGCAGAAAAACGCGCAGATTGCGAAAAGACTGCTTTGAAACATGAAAAGCAAAAATTACAAATGACAATGGAAGCAATGCTTACTTGCTGTATGAAATATTTTATTTTTATGAGAGGATTCCTAATTAACTTATGTACGATTTAAGGGTAAAAAATGAATAACAAGATCAATTGATATAGATGAGCGATTAGTTGAGCTTATGACTTTGAGCAATCAGAAAAGCTGCTGTTTCTTAAATACAATTTGCCTGTCATTGAATTTGAGTATTAAGTCAATCAAAGTAAAGCTTTTGTCTCATAATGATGTTGTTTCTTCAATACAATTCAAGGTTTAATGATCTTTTATCATAATCTCTTGGATCCGTTTAGGATCCGTTTTAAATCGTAAAAATAATCGGATCCGGATCCGGATCCGGATCATATTTTTTAAAAATAGCGGATCCGGATCCGGATCTTAATTTTTCAAAATACCGGATCCGATCCCGATCCGGATCCGGATCCAAAATAATATCGGATAATAACGGATCCGGATCCGGATCCGGATATCCGTTGCATCCCTACATGATACTAAGCCTAAGCCTAATAATCAGGTAAACTAACGCAACTGGGCTTAAAGCTTTTTTGATGGGTAGGTCACAAAAGGTGAAAATAAATGGTTTTCTTTCAGCCCCTATTCCGGTAATTAGTGGTGTTCCCCAGGGTAGTGTGCTAGGGCCTACATTATTTTTGGTTTTCAGTAACGACCTGGTCGATAGTATCAAGCATAGCAATATCATGCTGTTTGCTGATGATTTAAAAATATTTGATTTTTCACGTGAATTCATATCCTTGCAAATGCGCAACCTTGTATTTGCGGATATGGCAACCCTAAAAACATCTATAACATTTTCTTAAAAGATCTAGCTGATGCAGAAGCTTCTATCACGGATTTAGGAGTTTTTGTTAGTAATGACCTGTCCTCTAGCATTCATTGGGTGAATATTGCATCCAAAGCTTCCAGAGTTGCTTCTTTGATACAAAAACTTTTATTTCCAGAAATATTGATTTGATGGTGAAAGCATTTAAAGTTTATGTAACGACCGATACTAGAGTATAAGCACGGTGGTGTGGAGCCCTTACCTGATAAAAGACATCAACCAAATTGAAAATGTTCAACGTAAATTTACAAAACGAATACTTTGGCGGCATCAACAGCAGGATTTGTCTTATAGCGAACAGAATGAATTTGTTAGATCTTGAAAGACTCGAAACACGGCGTATCTATTTTGACCTTACTTTTACTTTTAGGATGATTAAGGGACAGTTGCTTTCTGTTTCAGATTTTTTCGAATCTGCGCCTAACAGGGGCACTAGGTCAAACAAAGATATAAAGTTGTATATTAGAAAATGTTATTTGGATTGTAGAAAGAACGATTTTCAAACAGGGTGGCTAGAATTTGGAATACATTGCCACAATGTATTGTTGACTGCAGAAATTTTAAACACTTTAGGGTTTTGGTTTCAAAGCTTAATTTATTAGAATTTCTTAAGGGCGTATGTAAGTGCACTGCATGTGCGCCTTGGCTTTACTTACATACCAACTCACTCTATTTCGCGTTATTTTTTTGCATTTATTGACAATACCTTTCCTAAAATTGCTCATTTAATAATCTTTGCATTATTGTGTTGGTATTTGCTGTAACATGTCTTGTCCATGTAATTCAGCCAATAAACTATTATTATAAAACATTACGAATGCCTTGCGTTCTTTATCGAATAATCAGCATTAGTCGATTGGTTAACTTTCTGGGCTTTGAAGCAAAAGGTTCACTGTTTCGAATCTGGTTGGCAGCGACTTTCTTCCGTTTCATCGGATGCTACGAAACATATATGACTATCTAAATACATATGTGAACTTGCTACACGAATGCCCATATGTGAACCTGCTACACGAATGCCAGCAGGGTTGCTGAAGTGAGTGCTCTCGTCAAAAAACACCCCTAATTTTTTAATTTTTATCCAATCGCCTAAAAAACCCCCAAACTACTGGTTAGGCATAGGCGCCAAAAACCCTCAATCGCTAAAAAATGTCTCCAACGGCCTCAAAAACCCCCGAATGGACAAAAGACCCAATTTGGCAAATGACATGGCAACCCTGCTAACGCGCTACACAAATTATCTGATAGAAATCGGCTACAGTAAAAAATAAATTGTCTTAAACTGCCTAAAACTGGAACCTCGGTCTTAAAAATTCTTCGCAAGAATAAACTGTAACATTATTAGAGATAATCTTGAAAGACTCGAAACTGGCGTATTCATTTTGATCTTACTTTTTGCTTTCAGAATAATCAAGAGACAGTTACTTCCATTTGGAAGACCTTTTGAACTCGCAATAGTAAGGGATACGCAGGTCGGTGAGAGATATAAAGCTTTATATCCGCAAATTTCATTTAAATTCTAGGAAAAACGACTTTGCAAACAGGGCGGCTAGAATTTGGAGTACTTTGCCCCAACGCATTGTTGATTTTAGATAAGGATTTTATTTCTAAACTTTGTTTAGATGAGTTCCTAAAGGGCGTAGTGAGCGCGATCCGCCTGTACTGTCTCGGCCATTACTATATCATAGCTATGCTTAAACTTTCTTCGTTCTTTCGACATTATCTTTCGTTAAATCCTTCTTTCATTTAATTTTTTTATTGCATTTTCTACAGTAGTGAATTGGTTAATAAATATTATGATTATTATTAAACGAAAGAACTATAAAAGCTGTAAAACCTTTAATTTCGATAAATTCACTAGATTATCAATTGTAAATACAGAGTCCGTCCAATTCAATTGAAGTGACAATGATCGGGGTGTATTTGCCTTCGAGACTTACTTAGGTACTCAGGTACTTAGATCTGCTCTCAGCGCTGGCCTCGATCGCTTAGTCTGGAACGACTTCGGTCTTTGGATCCTATACAGACCCTACGGCTTCGATCCCCTCGGTCCTAATATTGCTGACCGCTTCTGGTCGGTTGATCTCAGCAGCTACGCACTAAGTCCTAAGACTACCTACCTAAATCTTGGAATTGCCGCGAAGGTCAGTTGACCTATCTCAATGCTCAAGTTGATGAATTAACTTATTTTCTGGGTTCGAATCAATCAGAAATGTTTTTGGTTCCTAGTGTACATAGCACAATGAAATTTGAAAACAACATCAACGAGCTCTAGACTGATCAATCATCATTAAAGATTAAATAATATTTTTGACCAGTCTCAGGATTGAGAAAAGAATTAAGACTTTTGAACGAAATAAATAATCATACGAAATTTACCTAGTCTCGACTAAGAGTCCCGAAATCCTCGACGATGGGAACTTCCGACCTTACCCTCGGTATAACGAAACTAGTGATGTAAAAGATCCAGATTTTTACCCAGATCCAGATCCAGATAAAGATCGGGTTCAGATTTTCTGGCAGATCCAGATCCAGATCAGATAACCAGATCAGAAAATAACCAGATCCAGATCCAGATCGTTTTGCCAGATCAAAATTTAAAAAGATCCAGATACAGATACAGATCCAGATAAAAATATTTTTTGTGCAGCAATTTGTATTGCTGAAAAGGAGGGCGTAAAGCGCCCGAGCCCACATGGACTGGGGGGTCTCGGCTGGCAGGACTAATATAAGAGCCCCCAGAGGAGTCTGGGGCAGAGCCAATGAAAATTTGCATTTTAGAGCTTTTACATAAAAATGATATCAGTAAAAATTGTCTAAAAAGTAAAAACTCACAAGTTTAGACTATTTACCAATGGGCATGAAATTGAGGCTTAAAAAATGTAAAAATTATTACAACAGCTTTAATTTACAACTGTATAATCAAAACGGCAATAAATATTCACAGGAACGTGAGATGTCTGGAATTTGGCAACATTGTGGTTTAACAGGAAAAACAAATGCTTCTTTCGATCGCTTGTAAGGAAAAAAGGGTGTATTCTTTCACGGGGATATCACTGTCAAATAACACAAACAATACATTTACCTAACAACACAAAATGCAATACTAAGAAGAAACCAGCTTAATTTCAATTCAACAAATAAAAACGTTGTTAAAATTCAGGAAAAATGACAGATGCACCTACTAAAACTATACATGTAACAGCATAGAAATTCTGGGGGTCAAGGTCAAATTTTTTTCAAGCATCAAAAAAGCGATAAAAATGGCCTATGGGCACTAAAAACATTGTTTTTAGACGTTTCTCGATTTCGCGCATCGACTGAAATTTTTTTCAACAAAAATTTTCCAAAAAATTTATGATTTTCCCATTTTTAGGCAAAAAATCTGATGATAATTTATGTGAAAAAACAACCTTCAATACATTTTTATCACTTGAGTTACTTTTCTGCAGAGCTTCAACAATTTTTCTGAAAGCAAAAAATTGGGGTCAGCGGCACTTTTTGGCCATTCTGGGGGATCAGCACGGATCTGGAAGCCAAAAACCCCAGCAGACCCCTCCACCAACCCCCGCATGCATGGGTGATGTCTCAACAGCCTCACCAGTCCCAACAGCCCCACCGTTTCAACAGCTTCACCAAAAATCCCAACAGCCCCACCCGTCCAAACAGCCCCACCGGTTCAACAGCCTCACCGTTCCAACAGCCCCACCAGTAATCACAACAGCTCCACCAATCCCAACAGCCCCACCAATCCCAACAGCCCCACCAATCCCAACAGCCCCACCAATCCCAACAGCCCCACCAATCCTAACAGCCCCACAAATCCCAACAGCCCCACCAATCTCAACAGCCCCACCGTTCCAACAGCCCCACCGTCCCAGCAGCCCCACCAGTAATTCCAGCAGCCTCACCTTTACTGCAATTGCTATTATACGATATAATAAAATGAGGCAATATTAATTTTTTACGAAAGATATTTTTTTGACTATTTTCCGAATTCGTATATTTCATCAAGACCATAACCGAGTGTGCAGGTTTACATTTTCAGAATAAGTCTACCTGAGAAATTGGTGGACCTGCTAGAATTGAAGCTTCAGCATTTGTGCGCAATCCAGGATTTTGCCTCATTTGAGTCATCTCGCATGATTGGATTCCTGCTCATTATGGTCTACTTTACACTGCCAGGAAAAAATGAAAAATGTTCTAATGAAAAAGGAAATATAAGTGTTAAAATTAAATTAAAATCAAAACTTTCACGCTATCTGCTTCAAAATAGCCAGAAAATGTGGATTAGCGTAGTTTTTACGCTATTTTGACATTCATACCAGTTTTGAGGTCAATTTTTGGCTCAAAACTCCTTCTCCAGACCGCTAGTGCTGAGCATCTATGATTATAAGAGTGGGGCAGTTGGAACCAACATTGGCAGCGAACAAATTCTGTGGATCTGATTTGTTAAAGTGACCGAAAAATGCGCTAAAAATGAAATTCTGGAGGTCTAACATAATTTGGGGGATTTCCAGAATTTCGGGTTGGGGGTTAAACTCTAAACATCCCTTCCCCACGCTTATGTGTGCTTAGGACAGTGCGACTGTTGGAACGGTAGGACTGCTGAAACGGTGGAACTGCTGGGAATTGGTGGGACTCCTGGGACTGGTGGGGCTGTTAAGACGGTGGGGCTGTTGGGAGGGTGGGGTTGTTGGGACGGTGGGGCTGTTGGGATTGGTGGGGCTGTTGATATTGGTGGGGCTGTTGGGATTGGTGGGGCTCTTGGGACGGGTGGACTGTTAGGATTTTCGGCGTGACTGTTGGGATGATGGGGCTGTTGGGATGGATGGGGCCGTTGGGATTTTTGGTGGGGCTGTTGGGATGGCGGGGCTGTTGGAACAGTGGGGCTGTTGGGACTGGTGGGACTGTTGAGACACAATCCATGCATGTAAGGCTACAACTAATTAGATAACCTACCTACAGTAAATCGTAAAACATAAAGAATTCCATCGTGCAAAAATAACTTTCTGATCTGTTTAACCAGATATTACTTGACTAAACAGATCCAGATCCAGATAAAGATCGGGTTCTGATTTTCTGGCAGATCCAGATACAGATCAGATAACCAGATCAGAAAATAACCAGATCCAGATCCAGATGATCTGGATCTGGATCTCGAATCTGGATAAAAAGATCAGATCCAGATGATCTTTTACATCACTAAACGAAACCCCTGGTTAGGGTTTCTATTTTATTTCTATCGCTATATTACACGGCTTGCTGCCAGACAACAAAATAACGCAAAAACAAAAGAAAACGTACTCCGCTGGTACAATCGTACGTCTGACAACCGACTAACTAAGATGGCCTCATAGGACCATTACAGTAAAAACGAAGTTAACGTTAAAATAACATAATGCTGGAATACTTTTTAACTCAGATCGAATGTTCATACACTAATACGAGCGGTAATGCATAAAACAATTACTATTATCATATACTTAATTCTATGTTACCGGACAAAGTTATCTTAATGTTTTTTAATATTGAAAATTTGGGAAATGGGTGGGAAGACCAGGAGGCATAGCCCACTGCGCACTATCGTAGATAGCTACTAGTATTGGCTATGTAGGTGGCTACCGCGAACTCGCTAATACAAGTTCGTCAAACCGTGTAACTCTCGCAGTTACACAATGCGGAGATCGTTTCATATAAATTGGACATCAGCAGTTGAACTTCAGTAAGCTGGAAAACTTTGAGAAAAAACGTTATTTTCTATTTTTTCTATATACTATTGCAATCTAGTCGCGCAAAATTTCTTAAAACTTTTCGTACAGTAGTGGTGATTGGGAAAGTATTAATAATTCAGCCAATCAGCAAAGTGCGTTTCCCGACTTTCGCATCAGCTGATTCGCTGATTGCATATATAATATTTTAAACTTCGCCGCAACTTCCTTGGTATATATCGGTGTTACCACCCGCTCTCACTGTGAGAAATACGGACTCCAACTCATAGCTAGGCGTGGGGGGTGATGGGGGCTATCTCACCCCGCCGAGAAAGCAAAATACCCCCCCCCCAGAAATCAAAATAACCCCCAGATTTCAATTTTTTTGAAATTTGTTCCGTTTTTCCGCAATTTTCTCGGATGCCAATGGATAGTGCTCGATGAGAAACGTTAAAAAATGGTGTTTTTTCGCGCATACCACCACTTTTAAGGCCATTTTTTGACTCCTTGGAAAAA